>JASANG010000501.1:0-144837 GCA_030248215.1 Enoplolaimus lenunculus
TATTTATTAATTTTCTAGAACCGTGCAAACCTGGTCATCGAATGATCGGCAAATCGCGTTGTTGCTGGGAATGTGACCGGTGTCCAGCGCGGCATTACTTGGCGAACAAGACCACATGCCTTCAATGTCCCTTTGGCACTTATACCGACCCCATCCATACTCGATGTATCGAGTCGAAAATCCAGCAAATAAGCATGTTTTCACTGCACGCCTACGTTATCGCATGCTTATTCCTTGCATTTTTCGGCATAATTTTAACAATTTTAATCCTACTCGTCTTCGTCAGCCACAACTCGACGCCAATGGTCAAAGCTTCTGGCCGTGAGCTTAGCTATGTAATTATAGCCGGTTTGTTCATGTGTTTCGCAATGACACCGTTAATGCTTCAACCGCCATCGACGGCGGTTTGTTGTTTTCAGCGAATCCTGTCCGGACTTTGCTTTACGATCGTTTACGCAGCCATTTTGACAAAAACCAATCGGATTGCGAGGATTTTTAGGGCCGGACGGCGGACGACCCGACGGCCGGCGTTAATCAGTCCACAAAGTCAATTGGTGATATGTATTGTGATAACAAGTGTTCAGGTACATAGACGCAAAGAACTGCGGTGTGAGATGCGGTGTGAGAGGGGTGGAATCCCATTTGGACGCGTAGCCTGGTGGGAGCCATGGGGGGGGGGGGCTGAGTTCTTCCCAAGAAAAATTTCAGCTGGGCTTAGAGGGGTGTGATTTTAACCGCATGATCCCCTCTTTAATATGTTTTGGCTACCTTTTTTTGCAGGTTGAACTGACTTCAAAGCCAATTCTTCTTAAGGCACCCTTCCTAGCATTGTTTTAGCAGAACTTGTGACATTGCGATTATGTATATTTGACTATAAAGTTAACTTATCCTATTTTCTCAGCACCGTACTCTATTTATAAACAAGTCTCTAGAAATAGTCTAAATTTTGATTCTAATCAAGGCCATGCGTTGCAATTTTTTCCCTCAGAAAATTTTTTGTAAAAAAGATATGGCCGCTAACTTTTCCTTCAGAAATTATTATGATAAAATGATAAGGTTTTTACCTTACAATTTTTTCCATCAGAAAATTTTTTGCTGATAAAATGGTAACGTTTCTACCTTACAATTTTTGTGTTTCATTACATTTGCCACACCATCCACCCCCCGTCAGAAATTTCTAGATCCGCCGCTGAGCAGAACTAGCTTAAAACAAGTTCTATCTCTCTCGGGGTTGCGCCAATGGCCAAATGTATATAATTAAAGCTACAACGCCGCACATACGCAATTTGCTAATAGTTTCATCAATTTCATTCACATTTACACGATAATTAACGAAAGTATGCAAGTCATTGTTTTATAAGAAAAAATGTTACGTATGTCAAATATTGCAACCATTTGACCAGAAGCTCAACAGCTGTTGGGGGGGGGTAGATTGGGCGAACCCCTCGTTTTTGACGTCAAAAAATTGTGCATTACACAGAACGAAACATTTTATAAAAAAATAGTAACCTCTCTACCTTAAACGTTATTCTGAATCTCGCCGTAGCGTAAACGCCCACCCCCCATATTTCTGGATCAGCTGCTGCACCACTGAGTTTTACTAATACGACCGTAGAAGCTGGATCCGTTGCCCAAAATACGTGGTCACCATTTCAGGTCCTGATCGTCGGCGCCTGGCTGTACATCGTTCCACCTCGAGTGATGCGAATGCATCCATCGCCAGCGACCACTCAAATTGTTTGCGCTGAGTCTGCTCGATTTACGTACCTTATCAGCTACGCGTATCCGATTTTACTGTGTGTCATTTGTACCGGATACGCGTTTCAAACGCGAAAAATACCGGAAGCTTTCAATGAGTCAAAATATATTGGCGCTGCCGTTTATACAACGTGTGTCATCTGGATCGCGTTCGTTCCAATCTATTTTACCGTCAAAGATAATATGGTAATACGAATAACTTCAGTTTGTGTTTCGACATCGTTAACAGCGTTAGTTTGTGCGATGTGCTTGTTTATTCCAAAACTTTATATCATTTTATTGCGGCCTGAACGAAATGTTCGACAAGCTCTGCTGGGAACTAAAGCTGTACAACAACAACAACAACATCGAAATGAGTACTCGACGACGATCGGGGGTCCTGGAGGTCCCCTGGGGCAAGGATCGTTCGCTGCGAGTGATGTGTACCCGCTGAACGGCGCAAGACGCATGAGTTCAAACGCGCCGACGGGAACAGTCCTGGCGGCAAGTAAAAAGGAAAGTTTTGCCACCGGTGGACAACCGGGTCGTACTGATTCGTCCAGTTTTTGCTCAGATGGTAAGTTTGACGGTGGTCCATGGGTGGACTGGCTGGCTGGCATTCTGGACACATGTGCCCGGTGTGCCGGCTGGAATTTGAGCCATTCATCAAAAATGAAAAATCTTAGTTATGTAATTTTGAATCTAAGCAATCCCTGGTGCGGCGATTCAGATTAAAAGGTCCGGACCGATTACTAGCGCCAGTAGAGGACCGGAACTGACCGGATATGCAAGAGTATCTTGAAAAGTATAGATTGTTTAGCAGATAGGAAAATGATAAACTCGGGGTTTATCTAGTTTAGCTAACAAACAGACTTCTAAGAAAACGTATTATTTATATGATTTTAGACCTTTGTTAATGTCCCGCTCACCGAGCCTAATCCTAAGCCTAAGCCTAAACCTTCTCGTATTCGTAGTGTCCAGTCTTCCTGTGTCTCAATGGACAGGTGTCTATAATTCCGAGAATTGATCCAGTTTTTCGTTGTCAAAAAAAACATTGGCCACACCCTATGACAAGTTTCGGTCGTCAAAAATTGTCTTTCATTTTACTACTGATACCCTCAAAATTAAATTTTGTACCTGTACATCATTCACTGATTTTCTTACTGATCCCCTTTTTCTGTAATTATTTTTGGCAAAAGTGGCCCTTGTTACTTTTAGGGCCATCCCGGTTTCTGGTGGGTCTATGAAAGAGTAGGCTTACAGTCTAGACAGCACTTTTTAGCTTAGGCTTAGGCTTAGGAATATGGTTTTGCAACGCTTAGGCTTAGGCTTAAGAATACGCTTTTGCAACCCTTAGGCTTAGGCTTAGGAATACGCTTTCGCAACGCTTAGGCTTAGGCTTAGGAATACGCTTTTTCGACGCTTAGGCTTAGGCTTAGGGATACGCTTTCGCAACGCTTAGGCTTAGGCTTAGGAATACGCTTTTTCGACGCTTAGGCTTAGGCTTAGCAATACGGTTAATCTACTGTTACGGCCTAAAAGTAACTTTGGCTGCAAAACTTATAAACTATAACAGGCAACCAAAATATAATTTTGAAAATAATTTTTGGTAATAAGCATTTGTTAGCCAAGACAAATATATTTACGCTACGTTCAAGGAGTCACCCGTTAAAACGAATTTTTCGACCAAAAATCCTGAGTGACCCCACGGCGATAAAGCGACACTTTCATATTTAAATCTAGTGACGCTTACGGTAGGCCGATTGTTTCTAGGCCTCTGATTGGATGCGCGCCCTCAAATAACAAATGAAACCCCCGTAAAATGGGCTGTACCTACAGTCGAAGTATGATTGTAAGAATTGAAAAGTGTGAAAAGGGGTGGGGAGGTAACCCCCTGTTTCGCGCTGAAATAATTAAATACGCTTGTAGAATACTGCAGAAATAATTAAACAACTAATGCTTAACCAAATAGAGCGAATTGATTTGCGTTAGCACTTACAGCCATCGTATAGAATACGACCGTAACAGTAGTATAAGCATATTCCTAAGCCTAAGCCTAAGCGTAAAAGATAAGCCAATACATGAGCCTAAGAGTAAAGATAAACTAATACCCAAGTCAAAGTTTAATCATGAGTAAAAATTAGTCTAAAGCTTAAGCTTACTCCATAGCAATCGCCCGGAAAACCGGTCCGCCCTTGATCTATACATCGGCCGCTTTTACTAACATTTTATAGTTTGTTAGATGAGTATACGAGATGTACGCATAGTATATATGTCATATCCTGAACAGCTATTTGTCCCAGTTTGCAACTGAGTCACCTCAAACACCAAGTACTGTTCACAATTGGCAGAGCAACAACAACTGGAAACCGAGTCGAATTTGATTGGATGATGTAAAAATAAAACAAAATTTGATGCAAAATATAGGTTGAACGATTATTTCGGTTTCAGTTGTTGTTTGGACCGCCGTGAACAGCAATTAGTATTTAGGATGATGCGGTTGCTAACTGGGGCAAATATGTGTTCTGGACACGGCACAGACGCCAAAATGGAATCCATTTTGAGAGGCCGCAGCCAAAGCGACCAGGGGGGATATTTTGGCGCATGACAATTTCGACCTCCCTCGTAAGCCAGCTAAATTGCTTGCATACCCCTTTTGGCAAATTTTTAGCCCCTTTAGCAAAGTGAGCTAAAGGTCGGGCCCGGCTTTTTCAAAAACAGCATTGTTACTAAAAGCCAATTACTAACTGTTGATAGATGCTACACTCATTTTAGAATATAGTCACATGCTTTATGACGTAGGTCACTATTAATACTTTAGTGTCTGTCTAACTTGCGATAAATGATAGAATACGAAACAAGCTAAATGTTTTAAATGCTTAGAGTTTGACCTCTAAGTATTTATTTCTGTAACTGAACCAACTTGTCTATCATACCGCCACTAAATAAGGAAGGTAGGCCAAAAACCCGTCGAGCGCGGGGTTCATTCGTTGGCATAAGAATATACGCAGTTGCACACTCTTGTTGATGTATGCATCGTTCATTCTTGATTCAAAGAACAGCTTTTGATCGGTTCAAAACAATAAACCTAAAATAATTGCACCGAAATTACATAGCTACCACTATTTTTCCTGCAATTTCAGACGCACTTTTGCAACCACCTCAACCCGGATGTATTGCTAGTGGCCAAGGTACAATGACAATGTCGAATATTACTCAAAATAGCTCAGTCAACAACAACAACAACAACAACGCAGGGAGCAACCCAGAAGCCAATAACAACTCCGCTGAAGATGCAGCTGTTAACGCCAGATACATCGGCGGATTCGATCCGGTGACTTGTTCGAAGACGCCAACCGCTGTTGTTATGGTTACAACAAACCATCAAGCGACACAAACGTCCCCTGTGTTTCGTACACATTTACGATTTAGTAGCAAATCGATACGTCACGTTGATAGCAGCGTAGATTTAAGCAGCATGCTTGATTACGTGTGTGGGAGTGCAGGCAGTTGCGGCGGGGGTGACGTTCATTTATAGAGCGATAATTTTATATTCTATCCCTCGACAAGCCCGCAACTACAAGGGGGGGGGGGGCACGAGGAAAATGCCACCCCCCGACGAACAGCTTTGTCTCTGGGCTGAATTATTTCAACTGTAATTAAAGAATTTTGTGTAAAAATTTTTTGTTTGCCTCCCAGGAAACGTTGCCCACCCTACTAAAAATGTCTGGCTACGAGATTGTCCCGCACAATAAAAGTCTCAGTCTAAGCTTTTGATCTAAAATCAAGTGTGTATAAATTAGCAATAATTTGTGTTAAATTTTAAGACAAAAAGTTGGTTAAAAATAGCACAATTTTGTGTTAAAATCATGGAATTTAATCATTTGAACCAGGTTTGACACTCGAACCAGTGACTGCTGAGGCTCCAAAATTTAGCACATTTTTCGCATAACATTTTCTCTACTCCTGTACCAATTTTGAGTTCAACCACTGCAATATTTAGTGAGTTTGATAAGCTATTACTAACTGATGATAGTTGCTATAGGCATTTAAGAATATGGAACCTGTAGTCTTTGAATAACCTAAGCCGCATTCGCATATGCAAATTTTTTACGCAGCGAGAACTTGCATCTCCAATTTGCACTGATAAATTATATTTACTGCAATGAATATTAGATACTATATACTTTGCGTAATCAACGTCTCTACTCAGGCCCGTAGCTATCCAGTCTTCCTGGAATAGAGCTAATCATTTTTCAATAGGTGCATACAAGGGTTTTCGATGACTTACAAGCAAGGATGAAAATTTTCTAATGAAGGCAACATTCCTTCAAATAGGCCTGATTCAAACTGAACCTAGCCAACCAGTTTGTCTCAGGCTACAGCCCAGCTCTATTGAGCTTGCCTTTGTCCACGAATATTTAACAGTTAAATGATAATTAATGGCTCATGTAAAAATAAGGGGCGGAACGTTTTCCTGTAGGGCTATGTACTTAAGCAAGCGTAAGCGTTAGACAAATTTTTTGCTTAGACTTTGGCTCAGATTTATGTTTAGGCTTATGTATAAGCCAATTGTTACGTTTATGCTTATGTCTAGGTATACTAATATGCTTATACTACTGTTACGGCCCAGCTCTATACATTGTCGAGAATAATTGACGTTTATGAACTCAGATTTATATTTAAGAATTATCCACTTACGGACTCTTAATTATTAAAATATTGATTTCTATAGATTAATATTCAAAATACAAACTTTTTTCCATATTATCTCTTCTTATTCATGTACCACGACAGATATAATTTCAGTCGTATAGATCTCAATTTCACTGTGTACAGTAATGACCTGTTTGCATTAATTATAGTAATAAAACAATTAAATTCTATGCATAAACATTGTTTGCAAAAAGCAGTTTTGCAATAATTGCAATAATGATTGCACTTTTTTCTTGCAAAAAGCTGTTTTTGCAATAATTGCAATAATGATTGCACTTGTTGCTTGCAAAAAGCTGTTTTGCAATAATTGCAATAATGATTGTACTTGTTGCTTACAAAAAGCTGTTTTCGCAATAATTGCAATAATGATTGCACTTTTTGCTTGCAAAAAGCAGTTTTGCAATAATTGCTATTGCAAAAAGCTGTTTTGCAATAATTGTAATAATGATCGCACTTGTTGCTTGCAAAAAGCTGTTTTGCAATAATTGTAATAATGATCGCACTTGTTGCTTGCAAAAAGCTGTTTTGCAATAATTGTAATAATGATCGCACTTGTTGCTTGCAAAAAGCTGTTTTGCAATAATTGCAATAATGATTGCACTTGTTTCTCGCAAAAAGCTGTTTTACAATAATTGCAATAACGACTGCACTTGGTTTAAAAATTGTAAAATATGCTATTTTTTGACTAAATCCCTAAACTGAATTCATATTCAACACAGTGGCGTAATACACGGGAGGCAATAGAACAAGAGATCGTTCGAAATTTATGGAATGTCCTAAAGCCAGTTTTAGATTACTTTTCCTAAGTTTAGGCTTAGGCTTAGATTTATGTTTAGGCTTAACTTTTATTATGCTTACGATCAATTTTCGGTTTGGCTTTAAACGTTAGGTTTAGGTTTTCGTGTAGGTTTACGCTTATGCTTATATTTTGATATTCGCCTTGGTTGTAAGTTACATATACATATAACACTGGTATAAATGACTGCCGTCAAGTTCGTATAAAGCCTAAGCCTAAGCCTAACCTTTGTATTCGTACATGCATTTGCATTTAATTTGCCATGCGGTAGCGTCAAGCAAACATATTTGCGGCGTTCTTTAACGTTGACATATTTTTCAAACCCACAAGTCAGAACTTATTATTGTTGTTGTTATTATTATTATTATTATCATTATTATTAGTACTATTGGCATTGTTATTATTATAATTGTTATTATTATTATTGTTATTATTATTATTGTTATTATTATTCTAATTATTATTATTATTATCATTATTAATATTATTATTATTGTTATTAATTATTATTATTATCATTATTATTATTTTTATTTTTATTATTATTGTTGTAAGCTATGAACATTTTTCATGTAATCAAAAATTTCTCTTGGTTTCGTTTACAAATCACCATTGAATAATTGACATTCTTTTGCTACTACAGATTTAATCAGATTTTTACAGTTCGAGAGATTCAGAGTTTTAGCTTTGCAAACAAAAGCGTTGGGACAAGAAAATAAGAGAAAAAATATCTTTCGTTCAGAAATATTTAGAAAGTAAAACAAACAGATGTAACAGAATTTAAAGTTTTACCTTCTGAATTAGCGAGGTTAACAAACGACCCTATTGATAACTGATAAACCATATTTGAGTTGATATTCGTTTGTATTTTATTGCAATTTAGTATTACAGTTTAATTGTTGAAACCTAAACCTAAAAACTCAGCAAAGCTGAATGCAACATTCAGTTTTGAGGTCTGAGATGATACAAATGTTCTATAAACGTGGCGTTGATATCTTGCGCAATGGCCCATGTAAAGATCAGGGGCAGAACGTTCTTCTGTGGAACTGTAATAGAATAAACCTAAGCTTTAGGCTAATTTTTTGCTTGGCTTACGCTTAGGGTTAGGTTTAGGGTTAACGCTTAGGAATATGGTCATTCTTACGCTTAGGCTTACGCTTAGGCTTAGGCTTAGGAATACGCTTATACTACTGTTCCGGTTCAGTTCTGTACATGGGCCGGATAGCTCATAAGAAGCTCAAATAAAAACTGACAAAATCGAATCTTTTTTGGGCAAACTCCGAGTAAGCATACCACACAGAAACGTTGATTACAATATTTTACCTGTAGTTTTCTTGCTAACTCAAAATGCTTGTCGCCAGCGTATAAACACATTGCACCCTGACAGCAGTGCTTATAAGTTTTTACAGGACACATTTGCTCCAAAACCTCCCTGTAAGTTTTGTTTCAAACATATTTCACAATTCTTCCAGCTGCAAATCATATCTGTAAAAAAACTTGCACATGATAATAGGGCTTTCGGAGACATTGACACATTGGCTTGGTTACTGAAACCTTGCTTAAGTACGACTTAGTACTTAAAGTATGTGCTAATCAATTACTTAACCGTTTTGTTGTCTATGAAAGCGTACTTAAATTAAGCAAACACTTAATATCACTGGCTAAATTTGATATGGTACAAATTAACAGATTAGGCAAATTCATAATGGTTCGTTATAAAGCAAAACTACGGTTTTCTTGTTATCACAATGACTCACACTTGGCAATAACAGTGTAAATTGCAATGAGTTGATTAATTAATTCAGCGAGCGAGTTGGTTATTTCTGAATTAATATCAGTAAACAATTAACTCATTCTCAGTGGAGTTAATTCTCACTCTGAGTTCAGTTGACTCTGTATGAGTTGATTAATTAACTCAGAATGAACCGAATCAACTCATAATTCTGAGTTCTAACAGTCCTAACTCAGACTGAGTGACTCAACTCATTCTGAGTGAAAATCAACTGAGTGAAATTTACAGTAAATGGTTTCTGCCCAGAAAGTTAAGTATTTACTTAAGTCAGCGACTTAATCACACAAATACAAAACAAATAACTTGTTAGTTTATTTCAATACAGTATGTCGATATATACAACAGTTTAGATCTTTGGCAAATTCTAGCTGGTTAAATATCATATCATACCGATAGTTCATTAAACATCCATGTATAAAAATAGATCCTGAAAACAAAGAGCGTAAGCCTAAAACAAGTTTGCTTCGGACTTAACCTACTCATCGGCTTGAGCCATCTGATATTAATATTCGCAACCTTGGTTCAAAGTTGGTCCTTTTACAAAATAATACAGCGAAAAATACGAAAATATTTTGACGAACATATTCCACACTACGCAGAATTATAGTAAATTTGAATAAATCGCACAAAATTGAAAATTTGTAAGTTAGGAACCTGATCATTTTATTACCAAAAGTGTTTAAGAATGGCGTATGCCCCCCCCCCCGCTATTGCGATTCTCTAGTGATAGGTACACGTATAAATTAGGGATTCAAGACCTAGAAAGTATTAACATATACAAAGCTTCAAAATTAACAATTGTTTCAGATGCAGTTTTTGTCTTAAACTTTTGCGACAAATGAAATAAAGTCTTAAATTTAAAAAACCGTATTATTTTGGAGGAAATGTTTTCGGTGGGAAATGTTTGAAAATTTTGAAATTAAAGATTACTTAATGTATTTCAGACATTTTTTCTATAACTACAATATTTTTCTGTGAATTTCTGCGTAAACAAGCCCTGTTTTGGGATCTTTGGCCAATGTAATGATCAGGGGCGGAACGTTTTTCTATGAGAGTACAATAAAATAAGCTTAAGCTTTAGACTAAATTTTTTGCTTGGCTTAGGCTTAGGCTTAGGCTTAGGAATATGCTCATTCTTACGCTTAGGCTTAGTCATAGGATTAGGTGTAGGAATATGCTCATTCTTACGCTTAGGTTTAGGCTTAGGAATATGCTCATTCTTACGCTTAGGCTTAGCCTTAGGAATATGCTTATACTACTGTTCCGCCCCTGTTGTTTACATTGACCGGATCTTTTAAGGTATGCTTAAATTTTGCAAATACAAGCCGCAATACAAACGCATATAACTGAGATAAAGCTTACAAAAATACATTTTAGAACCTTTGATGTGAGTTTGCACAATATAATTTCATAGAAGGCAAAAATACTTAAACTCGTTCATTTCAAACATTTTGCATGATAATTCTGTTACAAGAGTATACTATGAGTAACTAAATTGCAAACTGTGTACGTGCAAATACACAATTCTCTGCAGGAGGGTTCCACCGGAATTTTTGTTCCGGCCGGAATTCCTGCAAATATTCAAGTCCTGTTCCTGTTCCTGTTTGTGTTCCTGCAATCAAAGATACAGGAACCGCAATTTTTACGGTTTTAGGGCAAATTATTCATAATCATTTAAATATTGAGAAGTTTGAGGTTGAAAAATCATCATTTCGAAATGAGTTTTTTGCAATTAGTTTTTTCGTAAAACATGATGACGAAATAGCTTAAAATACGCTTAAGCCATTTTTTGGCTAGTTTTCTAAGAGTTCAACTCTAATTCGGAAACGAAAATTATTTCGAATTCCGCTTCCTGTTCCTGTTCCGGTTCCTGCAAAAACTTAAATTCCTATTCCTGTTCGTGTTCCGGCATTAATTGAGTTGCTGTTGGATTTTTGCTCAGCAGTTATTGCACATATGCGTAGCACAAAATCTTCACAAGACTGAGAGTTTCATAACACTCAAGCGTCAAGCTCATATAGCTAAATGGTTCTCGTAATACATCACTAATCCGAGAGCCTGCGGTTCGTATCCCATGGTTGAAAATTTAGAATTATAAAATAAAATAGAAAATATTCATGCAGGAAAGGGTTAATCGAAAATGACTGATCCAGATATCATTATTAATTTTCGTATCTTTGCCGTTTCAATTAGGGGCTTTCATCTTGCGTCCTCCCGTTCTTATTCAAATTAAACAATTAAAATCATAACAAAACACATACGGCAATGTTGCATGAAGCATAAAAAGTATACTAAAATTGGAATGTCCCCCGTTTATCGAACACGGCCAATGTAAAGAACAGGGGCGGAACAGTATATAAGCGTATTTCTAAGCCTAAGCCTATGAGTAAGAATGAGCTTTATACCTAAGCCTAAGCCTAAGCATAAGAACGAGCTTTTATCTACGCCTAAGCCTAAGCATAAATATGAGCTTATACCTAAGCCTAAGCCTAAGCATAAGAACGAGCTTATATGTACGCCTAAGCCTAAGCATAAGTATGAGCTTATATCTACGCCTTAGCCTAAGCATAAGAATGAGCTTATACCTACGCCTAAGCCTAAGCATAAGAATGAGCTTATACCTACGCCTAAGCCTAAGCATAAGTATGAGCTTATACCTAAGCCTAAACCTAAGCATAAGCATAAGAATGTGCTTATACCTAAGCCTAAGCCTAAACATAAGCATGAGCTTATACCTAAGCCTAAGCCTAAGCATAAGAACGAGCTTATATGTACGCCTAAGCCTAAGCATAAGTATGAGCTTATATCTACGCCTAAGCCTAAGCATAAGAATGAGCTTATACCTACGCCTAAGCCTAAGCATAAGAATGAGCTTATACCTACGCCTAAGCCTAAGCATAAGTATGAGCTTATACCTAAGCCTAAACCTAAGCATAAGCATAAGAATGTGCTTATACCTAAGCCTAAGCCTAAACATAAGCATGAGCTTATACCTAAGCCTAAGCATAAGCATAAGAATGAGTTTGTACCTACACCTAAGCCTAAGCATAAGTATGAGCTTATACCTAAGCCTAAACCTAAGCATAAGCATAAGAATGTGCTTATACCTAAGCCTAAGCCTAAACATAAGCATGAGCTTATACCTAAGCCTAAGCATAAGCATAAGAATGAGCTTGTACCTACACCTAAGCCTAAGCATAAGAATGAGCTTATACCTAAGCCTAATGGGTCATCCTCGTAATAGTGCGCACACTACTGTAAAAAATTGTCTACGTCTGGGTAAACAGGATCTCCAATGATGTCCTTACTCTATAACAAGACACTGTTCGAAGGGACTATTGTTGTAAATTTGTTTTAGCAGAAGCTATGCACAAAAAATTAAAAATCATTACGCAAAAACAACGCTGTGCCGAGAGTCGGCCCTTCGTCAGAAGTCCCCACCGAGGGGCGTTGCTTTGTTCCTACTCTGTTGGAACAGTGTCAGAACAAAACCGGGTTTCTAAGTACATGGTGTGCTTTGTCATCAGGCCCTGGTTTGTTATAGCATCGTTTTTTGACACAAGTCCTGAGGAGGTAAACGGACATGTTTTACAACTATGACTGCACCATTACGTAGATGACCCATAATTTTAAGCATAAAAAACAGTCTGAATTAGAAGCTTACTCCATTCCAGTCTCATCGAAAAACGTTCCGCCGCCTGATCTTTACATGGACCTCGAATACAATGAGCACCAATCGGCCCAATTTAGACTCCAAAATTGTCACTGTAGACACCAGAACTGGCGCATTCTCAACTGTGTGTACCGTCTATTGCTAGCTGGTTGTTGGCAAAAGTAAAACCAGACAGACGTTTACAGGTTAAACTCTTGCTATTGTGATTTTTGATCGCGAGTTTCACGTTTAAAGCATTCGTTTTGATGAAACGTGCCACATTTAAAGGTCTGGGATGCGCCTTGTTTACTTCCCCCCAGAGAAAGTCCATCCCCATATTGGCCCATGTTACTTTAAGGAGCGTGCAGGTTTCTGATGGGTCCGTAAAACAGTAGGTTTAGATTCTAGAACACATTTTTTGCTTAGGCTTAGGCTTAGGCTTAGGAACACATTTTTGGAACGCTTAGGCTTAGGCTTAGAAATACGCTTAATCTACTGTTACGCCCCTTAAAATAACATTGGCGCCAATATTAATAGAGTACAGCGGTACGGCACTTTTTCACTTTGTAATCAGGGGGGCTGGTGTCTCCAAAACAACCCCCGTGCAATTTCAACGGACGGACCCGGAGCAGGACGCTGAATCCCCTCACATTAGTAGTTCGTTAATCAAAAAAAGCTAAAATTCCTTATGAAATACTGTTGAAACTGTGTTTTCGGCACTATAGCATGCGAATCGCTTATTGCAGGAGGTTTGGGGGGAACGGCAGCATCCCCCCAGTTTAGAATATAAAAATTGTCCATATAACATAGCTTTATGATGTGGGGGGGGGGTGACTTGTACGATATATCAAATTATAACTAGCGTGTGAAGTGGAGTGGCCAATGTAAACAATAGGGGCGGAACAGTATTATTAGCATATTCCTAAGCCTAAGCCTAAGCGTAAGAATGAGCATATTCCTACACCTAAGCCTAAACCTAAGCCTAAAGGTAAGAATGAGCATATTCCGAAGCCTAAGCCGAAGCCTAAGCGTAAGAATGAGCATATTCCTAAACCTAAGCGTAAGCCTAAGCCTAAGCGTAAGAATGAGCATATTCCTAAACCTAAGCCTAAGCCAAAGCCTAAGCGTAAGAATGAGCATATTCCTGAACCTAAGCGTAAGCCTAAGCCTAAGCGTAAGAATGAGCATATTCCTAAACCTAAGCCTAAGCCTAAGCGTAAGAATGAGCATATTCCTAAACCTAAGCCTAAGCCTAAGTGTAAGAATGAGCATATTCCTAAACCTAAGCCTAAGCCTAAGCGTAAGAATGAGCATATTCCTAAACCTAAGCCTAAGCCTAAGCGTAAGAATGAGCATATTCCTAAGCCTAAGCCTAAGCCTAAGCGTAAGAATGAGCATATTCCGAAGCCTAAGCCTAAGCTTAAACGTAAGAATGAGCATATTCCTACACCTAAGCCTAAGCCTAAACGTAAGAATGAGCATATTCCGAAGCCTAAGCCTAAGCCTAAGCGTAAGAATGAGCATATTCCTACACCTAAGCCTAAGCCTAAGCCTAAACGTAAGAATGAGCATATTCCGAAGCCTAAGCCTAAGCCTAAGCGTAAGAATGAGCATATTCCTAAACCTAAGCCTAAGCCTAAGCCAAGCAAAAAAATCGTCTAAAACTTAAGCTTACTCTATCGCAGTCCCACCGAAAAACCTTCCGCCCCTGATCTTTACACGGACCCGGGTACTAAACAAGTACCACATCCCTGATAGCCGGTCGATGTGAGAGGCTCAAAGTTTATAATTTGTACAAATTCAGATGAGATTTACTGGTTTTGCAACTGAACGGAACTTTTCAATTTGACCCTGTCACAGTTGGCTTGCTCGAAAACCTATTTGCTAACAGGCAATAGATGCTAGACACACATTTGAAAACACGAGTTCAAACAATGAGGTCCAATTCAACTGAGCCAACTTTTGAACGAGCCACTGACGTCATTTTCAATGCTCTTCAAGTGTATTTTCAACTGAACTTTGCTCTGCGTCCGCCATTGCGTCTTGTATACTTTCAGTTGAATCTAACTTTTGTCCGAAAAACTTACCATTTTTCATTGCGCTTAATTTATCCGCTACCCCAGTTTGCTTGTCATGTTTTACTCCTGATCCCGTTTGAGAGTTGCTGTTCGTTTCAGTAGGTGCATCCTGGTTGGTTTTAGCGATCTTTCCGTCGTCTCCTCCCATTGCGGTGTCATCCGCAAGGGGATCAGGCAAGTCACGAAGTCGTTTGGCACCGAAAATTACCTGTCCAAATTGATCGGGAACAAACGGAGAGCCAAATTGCACTGGAGCTAAGCGGATCCCACTTCCGTATCCGGTATCGACAAACGAAGAATGTGAGCCACCGCTGGAATAGCCGGTATCTGATGGCACAACTAGCGGCTGTGAGTCTTGGCAGACACAGTCGCCAGGATTGCCAGGAGGACCGGGTTCACCCGGTGGTCCCGAAGGCCCTGGGTAGCCGTCTGGACCGGGTAGTCCTGGTAGTCCTGGCCAGCCTGAAAATTAAATGAGCATTTCGATATAATTTTTAAAATATTTTTATAGCAAATAAACATAAATTATGCAAAAATAGATCCGTATAAACAACAGTGGATAATGACAAGAGTGTGCAATTCTTGCGATCCCGCATGATACAAAACGTACCACCGGATGTTGCATTTTTGGCCGACACCCTCCTGTTTACAGGGGGGTCGCTATCACATGAATACCCCTAAATTAAACTATAAGGAGACTATGTTTGACGCCGCATACATAAAGTGTCATGGTTCGTACATTGTTGTTAAATACCGATTATCCACTCTTGGTAAAAGTAAACCTAAGAGACGGCGGTAATTATATGCCTTGCTTACTATTAAAACGTAGTTGGAATAAAAATCATTCGTGGGGCAGGGGTGATCAACCTGCACCCTACTTCCGGTCTTGTTACAAATGATGACCCACGTATATAATTGATTGGCTACTGCAACGAGCGCGGAAAAACTACAAAGATACGCATATAAAATTGTTACCTTTTTCTCCTGGTGGTCCAGGATATCCATCGCGTCCCGGCAGTCCAACATGCCCCGGCGGGCCCCACGGACCTGGTTTGCCAGGATTTCCAGGCGGACCGGGAACTATGTGCGCCACCGGTTTGATACCTTTTTCGCCCGGTGGACCGCGAGGGCCTTTTGGACCGGGCCTGCCCGGCATTCCCATAGGGCCTTGCTTTCCTGGTCGGCCACCAGCGCCTGAAAAATGTTAAAAAAATTAATGAAACTGTTTTTGAACTCCAAAATTAAGTAACTGCTATTAGCCATGTCTTCTTTAACGATCTGAGCGTATCATATTTTGATTTCCATCCTCGCTGTGGCCCTTATTACTTTAAGGGGCGTCCAGGTTTTTGGCTGGTCTATAAAAGAGTAGATATAGATTCTACATTACA
This sequence comes from Enoplolaimus lenunculus, assembly GCA_030248215.1. NCBI lineage: Eukaryota > Metazoa > Nematoda > Enoplea > Enoplida > Thoracostomopsidae > Enoplolaimus > Enoplolaimus lenunculus. The sequence goes on from JASANG010000501.1 coordinate 16,160, forward strand.
TTTTTTGCTTAAGCTTAGGCTTAGGAATACGCTTTTGCAACGCTTAGGCTTAGGCGTAGGCTTAGGCATACGCTTAATCAGCAGTTACGCCCCTTAAAGTAACATTGGCCGCAGTGATCCGAATAAGACAGGGTGTAATAAAATGATAAATGGATGCCCCTATTTTCAGGCTGAATCAGCAGGAGAAATTAGCCTAATTTTAGTCTGGAAAAATAAACAGAATCAGCGGCGGACCCCGAAAATCCTGACGGTGGGGCTGGTATATCGTTTGAAACTCAACTTTTACTGAATGCTATCACATCAGTCCAATTAAATATAATCACAACAAAATCATATTAAGATTTAGGCGATAGTGATGAGGCATAGACTTAAATCCGTGATTATACTTAATTGAACCATATTTGTTACTTTTCTGTTCACATATTGGTTAATTTGTTACAATTGAAATTCAAATCGCATTACTGTTTATATTATTTTCCTAAGCGTTTGTTAAGGAAATATAATTCTTAAACGTGCACATTGTACCAAACCAACCTTTGGTGCCAAAAGTGCCAGGTCGACCAGTTGTACCAGGGAACCCAGGCCATCCTTTAATGCCAGGCGGACCGCGTGGACACGGCCGGCATTGTGGTGGCTCACGCGCAGGCCGATACGACGGACACGTTTCGTTCGGCGTTCGGCCTGGATATCCAGGCTTGCCTGGGATTCCTGCGCGACCAGGCATTCCAGGCAAACCTGACGGGCCACGCGGACCAGTTGGTCCAGCAATGCAACAGCCTATAACAATGTCGAAAATATTATATGCTGTTGTGGTTGTTCTGAGAAAAAAAAGATATTCTTTTCCGGTTGCCAGCCCGGGTTCCTGGTTCCCTGGTGAGAGACGGTTGGAACTTTTGACGCCAAAGTTAATTAGGTTTAGATATAGTCGTGGACAGAAATACTGTAATACTTAATTAAATTTCTGGCTAATTTTTTTTTGCTAAATTTAATATCTAAATAATAATTACTTAGCTAATATTATTTTAAATAATTAATATTTCTGTCCATGCCTATACCTAAACCGTTCTAAAAATAATCACATGTCCACAGCTACACAGCATCGTTGTTGCCATTTACGGCACAAGCTATGCTGAGTAGCTGTTGACGAAAAAGAAACTACCTGGCGGTCCTTGTATTCCATAATCACCGCCTTCACCAGGGAATCCAGGTTGGCCCGGTTTCCCAGGCGGCCCAGTCGGACACGGCAGACACGGCGGCGGCTCAAGGACTCGCGGCGGAACGCACGACGCGTTCGGCGTGATTCCAGGCCGTCCCGGTACACCGTCGGGTCCAGGTACGCCAGGCACTCCTGGCATACCTGGCTCACCTGGTGGACCAATTGCGCCTGGGTTACAGCATGCTGGAATTATACAAATTTGACGTAGGTTCAGTTGTAAAAAAAGTTATACAGCGTTCACAATAATTTTTCCCAGCTGACCACAAAAAACGAAATATGACACGGCTAACAAGTGGTAATTTTTAAAATTCATACAAGTTAACCCTGCCGTAACAACCAAAAGGGATTAACGTGTTACAATTTTGAAAACTGCTAATTGTTAATCCGGCCAATGTAAAGAACATGGGCGGAATAGTATTATAAGCATATTTGTAAGCCTAAGCATAAGCTTGAGCAAAAGAATTAGTCTAAAGCTTAAGATTTCTCTATTACATTTCCGCCGGAAAACGTTCCGGCCCTGTTCTATACATCTGCCAACAAATACATATAACTATTGTATATAACTTAGAAGCTATCCCTAATATGTAATATTTTGTGTATTTTTGCATATCAAGAAAAAATTTGAATTTGTGGTTCAAAATGTTCAAATGATAATCTCGTTGGTAACTGGCTTTTGTAAGTTAAAAGTAAAATTTCTATCAAAACACACGTAATGCCATAGCTAATAAATTGCATAAAAATGGCTTGTTCCAAAATCGAACAAATCTTAGGCCCAACGTAGGCTAAATAGGCCAATGCATATAACAGGACCGTAACTGTAGTATAGACATATTCCTAATGCTGGCCCATGTAAAGATCAGGGGCGGAACGTTTTTCTGTGCGACTAGAAAAGAGTAAGCTTAAGCTTTAGACTAAGTTTTTTGCTTGGCTTAGCTTAGGTTTAGGCCTAGGCTAAGGATATGCATAATCTTACGCTTAGGCTTAGAATTATGAATATGCCTATAATATACTGTTCCGCCCTTGTTACATTGGCCCTAATGCTTTAGCAATAAAATATGTCAAAAGTTAAGCTTACTGTCCCGCATAAAAAATCTGTTCCGCCTTTGATCAGGGGGCCCATGTAAAGATCAAGGGCGGAAGGTTTTTCTGCAGGACTAAACTAGAGTAGTCTTAAGCGTTAGACTGTTTTTGCTTGACTTAGGCTTAGGCTTAGGAATATGCTTATTATTCTGTTTCGCCCCAGTTCTTTATATTGGCCGCAGGGCTTAGAATATAATGACCTATGTTGTGATATCCTGTTAGCGCTTGGTCACATTTTAGATTTTTCTTTAAACTTACACCGAAACCAAACGCAGTCTGTGTACCCAGGAGTAATAATATATAATGAAATGGTGTATTCATGAAATATTAATGAAGTCGTTATAAAATTGCACTTATGTTGATTTGTTTTCTATAAATATTCATAATAAAATATTGTTTTCTTTAGCATAACAAATTTTATTTTGTGCCAAGAACATTTTGTCCCATACGCGCACTGTAAATTCCACTGAGTTGATTAATCAATTCAGCTAGCAAGTTAGTTATTTCTGAATTAATAACAGTAACGCATTAAAACTCACTCTGTGTTGATTTTCAATCTTACTTGCTATTTTATAGTTTACAAATTTTCTTTGTAATACGAACAAGGGGCACCCAATGAACCCGTCTGGACCCCCCCCCTCACTTTGACAGTTGCTTTTGTTATTATTCGCTAAAGTTTAAGCCAAAATAGTTTTTAGTTTCAGAACATGAAAATTAACCAATCAAGCGAAAAGTTTCGTTTCAGTGATGTTTGGTAATTGGCTACGAAAAATTATTAAATTAACATTTCAACCAGTTCATGTTGACGGGATACAAAATTTCTGATGGGGGCCGCGGCCGGATGCAAAATTTCCGATGGGGGCCGCGACCGGATGCAAAATTCCCGATGGGGGTCGCGTCCGGATCCAAAATTTCTGATGGGGGCCGCAACCGGATACAAAATTTGTGATGGAGGCATCGACCGGATACAAAATTTCTGATGGGGGCCGCGACCGGATACAAAATTTGTGATGGAGGCATCGACCGGATACAAAATTTGTGATGGAGGCATCGACCGGATACAAAATTTGTGATGGAGGCATCGACCGGATACAAAATTTGTGATGGAGGCATCGACCGGATACAACATTACTGAAGGGGGCTGCGACAGGATGCAAAATTTGTGATGGCGGCGCGACCGGATCCAAAATTTCTGATGGGGGCCGTGACCGAATCGAAAATTTCTGAAATTTTAATACCAAATTTTGCAGTTGATCTTTGGTAAACGGAATGGTTTTGTAGCCGGATGCCTCGTTTGATTGGCCAATGGCCAATGGTCATTCAAATCTTGGTTCCGGCAAACAGCTTAAATTTTGTTGATGATATATTTTTAAACTTTCTGATAATTCTTAAATCTATTTGAAGAGTTCAAACTCTGATTTTTTAAAATATTTGCAACTTCTTATGCAAATTATAACCAATGACAACGTAAGCCTTTACCCAAACTCTATTATTTTTTATTAAAATAAGAAGCTGACCCGGAGCCCAAAAAGAGAGCTGGAGGCATCAGCTGTCCGTGGCAAAATTTTGACTCAGTTGGAAACTGTTTTCAACCTTGCTTGTATAAGTCAACGAAAACTCTTGTATGCCCCTCCTGAAAATTTTTTTGCCTTCCTAACAAGATGCGGCTAGGGGCCTGGGAAACAAGGTGCGGCTAGGGGCCTGGGATAACGTGCCAAAACGAAGGTATTTCAGTAAAAATACCTTTGAAATCTGCGTCCAGTGTATACATTCTCAAATGTGTATAGCAATTATCACTAGTTAATCATAGGTCTTGTTGCTTTCTAACCAAATCCATATTAAAAATTAAAGCAATGTTTTAGCATTGTATTTGTCTTACTTCTGTGCCAATCTTGAGATCAGTAATTGCAGGAGTTTGCCAGTTAAAAAACCTAACGCAAACTGGTCATAGGCCCTAAACGCATTTGAGAATATATATATCTATCTATATATATACATATATATGTGTGTGTATGTGTTTGTGTGTATGCTCAGGTTCGTAGCCTGCTCAACAACCTAAAAGTTGCCGGATGTGCTGACAAATCCCCTGAGCAAAAGAATACTTTCACGATTTTCTGCTAAACCGTTTCATGGGTGGTCCGACTTTTTCTACTGAGGGGCGAGCGATCCTGTCCTCCGTCTGCCACGAACCTGTACGTACACGAGGATGCTTAGGCCGATACCGTCTTAAGTCATCAACTTGAAATTTTTTCAGGAACCCATTACCTGGACATTCTTGTTGAGCGGCTCCTCCAGCGATCACAGGCCCACCGAATCCTGATGTTCGTTTTGTTCTATTGCCGTTGTCTATTAACGCAGCTAATATGTGTTCTTCGACGTCTCTTGTTGTTCTCTAAATAAGTACCAATGTATAAAATAGGGCCGTAACAGTAGCATGAGCATATTCCTAAGCCTTAGCCGAAACCTAAGTTTATTAAGCGTGAGCGTATACCTAAGCCTAGGTTTAAACCTAAGCAAAAAAATAGTCGAAAGGTTAAGCTTACTCTATTGCAGTCTAACCGAAAAACGTTCCGGCCGTGATCTTAACATGGGTCGAAATAATAAACAAAACAGGGTTTTAAATTAATCCTAAGCCTAAACTTAAGCCTATTTAAAGTGTACGCGAGCGTCCTGAAGCTATATTTAGGACGAGGGTTAGGCAGTACTCAGGATCGGAGTTGGTTTTTTTATATCCGAGGCCTAAAACCATTTAAAAAACGACGAAAAAAGAAATATATTTCTTAAATTTAGAAAAAATTACTAAATTTTGACAAAGTTGTATTTGTTTGACATAGGGATCGACGTATGGACACACCTGTATATGGACTGGCCTAAACTTAGACTCAGGATTAGGCTTAGGCTCACGAATATGTCTAGGTTTGTTTCAACTTTACCTAAACTTAAGTCTTTGCTTAACCTTTCCCTAACCTAAGTCTGAGTGTATTTAAACACTATAAACGTAGGTTCAGTTAGAAGACAAGAACTCGAGCCCTCCTAAGCCTAAACAGGGTATAATTTGGATACCCAAATACGACCCTCGAAAAAATAACACACTTACGTCGCAATATCTCAGGCTCATATTAACATATGATGACATTTGTGCAATATATGCATACATTACTGGCAATACAGTGCATATTGCAACCAGCGAGAATATACTGGTCAAAATTGCAGTTGTTGTAACCGCTTTGAAAGCGTCTTCTCGGACAACCATTTTGCCTGAAAATTCTTTAGGATACCACTTGCTATGATCGTTTGTCTTTTTGAGTTTAATTAAGCATATAAAATTAAATATATTTAAATTAAACTGTAATATATATTTATATATATTTATATATAGATATATAGATATATATTTATTAATATATATGTATGTATATATAGGAAGAATAGAGGTCATATGCCCTCTCGAAATTTCTAAGGAAAAATGAAAAAAACCACTTTTGACGGACTTAATTATCCGAATCCTAGGGGTGAAAATTGCCTTGTACAGAAAAATATACCCTTCAAACGGAAATTCTCTAACTCATGACCGTCAATAATGATCGTTTTTCACTCAAAATAATATTTCTGATATTTAAGAAAAAACTTCTTATATTTAAGAAATATGTGATTAGCAAGGTGTACTTGGGAACTGTTTCTGTTTGTAACGCAAAAATCTTCGAAAAAAAGTTTCGAAATGAATTCTGAATATTATTGTATTGAAAAAGAAATAAACATTTTCGTGTTGTTTTTTTAAAAATTGTCTTAAATATCAGAAAATCTTTTCATATTGGTCGCTGAACTAACTTTTCTGACTAAATTCAGAAATAAGTTTTTAGGCTAAATGTCGCACGCCGCCACACGCAGATTAAGTAAAACCAAAAATTTATACAAGCATTTTCTTTGAATTTGTAATTATGTGGTAGACGTCACAGTGTTTAACAACGGATAGTAAAAATAACGGAAACGAAAATTGATCAAAATAAAACCTTAAACGGTAACTGAAAACGGATAATTATTAAAGTAAAGCAGATTTTTTATTTTTCTGCAAATATAATTGAGGTATGCAAATATTCACTTGGCAAAGAAAAATTGTACAGTAGAAATTGTGAATGCATCTAAAAAATTTTTTAAATAATTTTAAGTAATTTACAAGTAAATTATGAGAACAAACGGAAACGGATATCCGGTATAAACCTTATTAAGAAACCAGATTAAAATGCTTGGTCTCAACTTTAACCCCTTCTCACATTGAGTTGCCTATAGGCAACTCAGCGCAGTGTATATACGTTAAATAATATATATCGCACCGTGTTTAACAATTGCAACACGTATACATAGTACAAAATCACCACAAGACGTGAGAGCGCTCTCGGGCTCGAGCGTCAAGCTCCTATAGCTGAGTGGTGATGGTATACGCCTCCCACTCCAGTCACTGGAGTTCGAATCCTAGCATAAAAGTATGTCTCAGGGGAAATAGAAAATATTTATGTGAGAAAGGGTTAATAACCAATCATTTTCAAGCCATGACTCAACCACGTGGGAAGTATATTTAATCAGTTTAATAAATTTTCACCCGAATTAAACTTAAGCCCTATTCACACGTGCAAGTTTTTGCGGCGAGAACTTGCAGCTGCACAACTTGCACTTGCAAGTTTTGTCCAAAATCCCGTGCGAAAAACTTGCAGCTGCAAATAATTCATTAAAAATCACGGCAAGGAATTTAGCTCACATGTGTGAACAACCATGCAAGTTCACTGAATTTATTGCAGCCGCTTTTCAAAATCCCGTGCGAAAAACTTGCAGCTGCAAATAATTCATTAAAAATCACGGCAAGGAATTTAGCTCACATGTGTGAACAACCATGCAAGTTCACTGAATTTATTGCAGCCGCTTTTTCATTTCTTGCAGCAAAAACTTGCACGTGTGAATAGGGCTTAAGTTCTTATTCTAGCAGTAGGCTGGCTATCTGGCGTACCAGCAAAACTGAGTAATTTTTGGTTATATTTTTCTAAATAAACAGTGATTGATTTGAGGGTCGGCTTACTGTCAAAATGCCCGCTTTGATTTTTAGCGCTGGTTCAACTCTGTTGTTACGTCAGGTGAAATCATTGAATCTACGGCGTTTCATCCCCTGACAACTATATCACTCTACGGTGTCTTAAAGCCTATGAATCAATCCGATCACAACCCTAAGCGTAGTCCTAAGTTTAAGCCTAAGTCTAAGTAAAAATATGACTGACGAGTTGATGATTCGATGAACTTTCACATTACTGGTTGTCAGTGAACAAGTTGCCGTGCGACGAATTGTTGTGATACACCTGGCCAATGTTACTTTAAGGAGCGTAACAGTAGATTAAGCGTATTCCTAAGCCTAAGCTTAAGAGTTGCAAGAATGTGTTCCTAAGCCTAAGACTAAACCTAAGCAAAAAAATGTTATCTAGAATCTAAACTTACTCTTTTATAGACCCACCAGTAACCTGTACGCACCTTAAAGTAACATGGACCCCGTAATCAGTATCTATACAATGTCTCCGGCAGATGATAGCTTTATTTGAGCCTAAGTTTATTGAATTAACCTAAAGTTTAAAAAAAACATTTGTCAAATAATTTCAGAATTACAGTAAAACTCCGCCCTTTCCGTATCGTTTCACGATATATACTGAAACCTTAACTGCAGGTGCAATAAATTGTTTTGCAAAATGAAAATTGCACGTTTTAATTGCAGATCCGAAATTGCAAAACTGCACACAAATAAACTTGAAAACTAACAAAAATTTCCACAAAAGTTCAAAGTTAAACCTAAATTGTTAACACAGTGAACTGGTCGAGGCGAATCGACGTTACAGGAGGCTGTGTGATGCAAGTAAGATTAATGTTAATATTACACGAAACAATATATATAGAAAATACTGCCGTGTTCTATAGCGGTAATTGTTAAGACAGCGTCGTGCTATCAGAAAACTAATTTTAAACATTGACTGTAGATTTAAACTTGACCTAAATATGAATCTTATTACTGAACAGAGCAAAAAAAAACTAGAACAATAACGGCAAAGATGACATTGTGATGCGCAAATGTTAACTAATTGCATTTGCATTCAAAATTGCAATTTTAACGCGCCTGCAATACAAGACAAAAAACAATGATTGCAGTGTACATTGTTGTATAACTGTGTTAAGTAAAGTGACACGTATACTTGAGCTAATTATTACTGATCTCAAAGGGGTGGTAAGCTATTTGAACAGATAACCGGATAAGAATGAGAAGTATTGAGTAATATATGCTAAAATTAATTATGGACGTTGTAAAATTTATATTTAAATTTTAGTGATTTGATTTTAACTCGGAATGAGTTGAATCACTCAGTATGAGTTAGGCCTGTCACAAGTCAGAATTTTGAGTTGGTTTAATGCATTCTGCGTTAATTAATCAACTTACCCAGAGTCAACTCAAATCAAAGTATGAATCTACTTAACTCTGACTGAGTTAATAATTGTTTACTGATATTAATTCAGAAACAACTAATTCGCTAGCTGAAATTATTAATCAACTCATTGGAATTTACAGTGTATGTTGCAAGTGTCGTTTCTAAAAATTAAATTAGTCAAATTGGTTTTCGTTTGATGCAGTGTAACTCCACTGAGTAGCTTACTCAACCCAACTACCTAATTAGTTTTTTTCTGACTCAATATCAGTTAACATTAACTAACTCTGAGTCGACAGTTGATCATTGTTCTGAGTCGGGTTAATTTCAGGCACATCTAAGATTTCTGAGCTCTGAAACACCTAATTCACACTTAGTTGTTGAAATCATTCTGAACTAAAATCAACTTACTGAATTTAACAGTGTACTAGAAGTGGTATTTTGTATAATTTAGATGTAAGCAGGCAAACAACAGGAGGATCGGCAGGATTTCGTTTCAAAAGGCCAGAGGTGGGCCTTTGAGTATTGCGGCGTTTGTCCGATGAGTCGGTTGATGCAACTTGAGCCACGCAACAAAATGAGAGAAGCATACTTATGTAATTACTAAACGACCTCACACTGTAAATTCCAATGAGCTGATTAGTCAATTAAGCTAGCGAGTTGGTTATTTGTGAATTAGTATCAGTAAACATTAACCCACTCTGAGCTGAGTTGACTCTCACTCTAAGTTGTGTTGACTTTGGGTGAGTTGATTAAAATTAACTCACAATGAATTGAATCAACTCAAAATTCTGAGTTCTGATAGTATTAAAACTCCGACTGAGTGATTCAACTCATGCTCAGCTGAAATCAACTCACTGAAATTTACAGTGCAAGGCAAATGGTTATGGAATGCAGTTGTTTAAGGTTACTTAAATTCTAATACCTTCAGGCAAAGTTATTTTTGTCTAAAATACGTTATATTTTAGAGAAGATTCAACGAGCACCTATATTTTATTTAGGTCATTGTCATAAATATAAAATGCATAAATGTAATAGAAATAATAGACAACAATGCAAAATATGTCAACAATTGCAGTTTGCAGTCAATATTTAACTGTTAACAATCGCACACGACTGCAATTTTAAGCGATAAACGATTTGAATGCATATATCAGCAATTTGGGGTTCAGAATATTTAAATTCTTATAAAAAAATTGGGAGCGAAGCGGGGCACTCGTGTACGTTTGGTACCTGCCAGTTGATCAGTTTACTGTAGTGACCCGAATAAGAGGGGAGGACTGATATTTATTTGGCCTCTCAAGAGGATACCCCCTTGTTATTCGGTTACGGAGTGTTATTTATTTTTAACCCATGCTCCCCGCCCTTCGTTACTGATTTATATCCGGTACTGGAATTATCCGTTGAATTAAACGTTTATTTGTCTTATGTCAATAGCTTGAGCGATAATACAAGGTTATATTTAAGAATGTACTTTCAAAATTTACATACGCTTTACAGTTTCGAACTCAAATTATTTAATCCTGGAGGGTTAATTGACCATGATGGACTCTAACTAGAGCCTAGGGACTCTGTCCGCTTACGGGATCTTATTACTTATACGGACGCCTACTGATTCGGACTCAAAATGGGGACCCCACCTCTGATTTCCCCCATCTTATTCGGGTCAATACAGTATACCATTTGGAAACCGGCTGATTTAATTCTGGGTGACTTGATTACGTAACTCAGAATGAATTCGATCAATTCAGAATTCTAAGTTCTGAAAAACCTAATTCAGAGCTCAGACTTCTGAGTGGATTCAACTCGTGAGTTAAAATCTACTTACTGGAAGTTGCAATGTTGTCCGAGATCAACCCAACGCAGTGTGCAATAATTGCACAAATATTGCTAACATGTAACTTCAGTGTATACCATCGTGTTTGTTAATAGCAATAAAACAGTTGCACACACTGTAAATTACTATGAATCGAATTAGTTCTTTCTGAGTTAATATCAGTAAACATTAATTGATTTTGAGTTGTGTTCATTCTCACTTAGAATTGAGTTGATTCCGGGTGACTTGATCAATTAACTCAGAATGACTTGGATCAACTCACAATTTTGAATTCAGATCGACCTACCTCAGACTACGTAATTGAGCTCATTCTGCATTAAACTCAACTCCTTCTAAGTTACAATAGATTTTTTAGGCTTTTACGACACTGAGGAACAAAGCATACAATATTCAGTCAGTTAATAATCTATATATTGTAACGCCGCTTAGGAATTATAACTACTTACCACAAGGTTTCAATTCGTGGCATGCACTATCAATAAACCCCCAAAACTGACCGATAAAATTGTAAACTTCCAGAGCGAAAATAATAGCGAAAAACTCGGTTTTCCAAGCGATAAATATGGCGCCCACAGCCCGTTGGTAAGTTAAAGTAAACTGCCAATTGCATTGAAGTAAACAGCAAAATTCTAACTAGTTCCCTTCTCTAACCGCGCTCTCCGTTTATATATCAGCTAACTGTTTAACCGTAGCATTCAGAAATTTTACAACACTTTTTAACTACCCTTTCTAAATCTTACAACTGTGTACATTTCATAAATATCAACATTTCAAATTATTTTCTCTTTTTTCTCCATATACAGCTTGTGAACAATGCCTATTCATTACTCGTTTTAAATATAAAAATTTAAGCAAAGTGTGAATAATCACCAAAAGTTACACTGTGCCACACTCCTTCCCCATTTTGAAGATAAAACTTAAATTGTAACTCTTACAGAAGCGTCATGTGCTGATTGATTGAGTTGACTGCTTGATTATTGGTTCCTAAAGTGTTCAGTGTTAGGTTGATTATTTGGTCCACCGTTTTGTTGTACAAAAGAAGTGTTGTTTGTTGGATTGTAAATTGGAATCAACGTTTCAAGTTAGTTTGTACGCGTGGCAGTGATTGCATCATTCTGTGCAAATTGTGCAAATGCAATCTGCAAATCATTAATTGATGTTTCAAGTAAATTAAATCGCTCGTTTTGATGTTTTATCACAGATTCAAGCACTTCAATAACTTGGGATGTTTGTTCGTGTTGTTTGGTCATTTGACTACTTATTGCTCCGCGCCCGTCCGATATCTCGTTGCGTACTTGGTCTTCTAATCGTACAAGTTGAAGTCGTAATTGCGCGAGTAATTTTTGGGTGCGTTGCGATATCTCAGTGCCCGTTTCTCTGACTAGCTCGTTGTCAGTACTCGTCGCCTTATCAGCGTGCCCAACGTCTCTCACTGGTTCATCCAAAAAGTTTTCCTCGAACTCAATGCTGGGTTCTGGCATGGATGCCATTGCTGCGTCACTGGTAGTGGGTGTCGGTTGGTAATATTGCTCTCCGCTTGTGGTGATATTAGTCATAAATAGCTGCCAGGGATTCACATTAGCTTGTGGTGTGTCAAGATAGTTCAAAAGCACTTGAATTATATTCGTACGTGGTGTTACTGTGAGGAAATGTATGATCTCGGTCAGTTTGTTGCTTTGTTCAGATACTGAATAATCTGAGGGAACGAACAGAAAGTGTAAAAAAAAATTTCGCAAGCTGTGGCCGGTAGTGTGTACATAAGTCAGATTCACTAAGTTGTCTGATAGTTAGAGCAAGTTTTACAAAAAACATACCTTGTATGATGATTATGTCGCGCCTCTGAAAGCTACGACGTATGCTACAATCACTGCAAAACCTGTAAAAGTCTTCGTTTGTTACCATGGGATCCTGTTGTCATCTATAACGCTCCTGTAAGTCAGTTGGTAAGGTTTTCGGTTGCATACGGATCTCCGAAAAACGTTTAATGTGATTCACGTTCACGCGGAACGGTTGCTTTTCAGGATGATCACAATGTTTCACTAACGCTGTTGTGGGTGTGAGTTCTAAAATACGATAAGGTCCTCTCCAGAGATGATCAAATTTTGTGGTAATACCCTTCTTGCGGTTGAGTCTATGTAGCAAGACTCTTTCTCCAGTGCAAAACTGATGCGGTTTACTTTTCTTGTCATAATATCGTTTCTGCTTCGCTAGGGCGGCGTTGATGCATTTAAGCTACCTCCCAAGCTAGCGCAAGTTTGCGATAAATTTCCACGGAATAATTTTCCGGGTCCTGATTTCCCATAGTTAGTGGTAACAGTGATGTATCAGAAGGAAGATAAGGGTCTCTGCCATAAAGCAGAAAAAAGGGTGATTCGTTAGTAGACTCATGCACACTGATTCTATAAGCAAATAGTACAGAAGGCAGGTATTGATCCCAATCTGTTTGTGAATTGTTTGTGTATGTAGGTGGCTGTGCCACACTTAAACCTATTTCAAACTAAAACTAAAATATAAAATAAAACCCTATATCAAAACCACACCTTAAGGGAGTCCCTGGCTCCACCTAGTCTCTCTTAGAACTTAAGTTAGGCTTAGGCGTTGCTACAAGGCGTAAAAACTGGTAAATCTATGCTATGGCGGCTGTGTCCGCAATGTTGAACTTACCTGGGCCCTGCGTGGCCATAGAACGTCGTTGATTAATGGTGCATATCGTTTTGGCCTAATCTGCTATAAAGGACATAGCTAGGCTATGTCAGCACCAATATGGTGCTTTATTGTTATGAGTGTCTCAGGTTGTTGTTGTTGTGTTGGAACCAGAACCGGGTGTGTGGCTCTGGACCTCAACCGCATCGCGGACACCCAATTGTGGGTGTCGGCAGAAATGCAAATGAGGTCGAGATGCATATGGGTAGCCAGGACCGGAATCATTATTATATTCTTGGCTGATAGAAACGGTCGCTAATTTTTGGTCTCGATATTTGGTGCGCATCTAAAGTTTTATTTCCTTTATTTCTTTTGTTGAACTTGTACGGGTCGCGGTAAGTAGGATTGAATCAAATTAGTTTAAGTTTAGTCACGGTGGCTTAAGATGTGAAGGAAACTACGGAGTATTGGTTTAGTCGGCATTGCGCAAGGCGCGGGAATTACCCAGTATTGGATACTGGTGTTATGTGTTAAACGGGAAACTTGGGCATTACCGGAGAACCTGGGAAAAGTAGTCTAATAAATCTAACGGGGTTAGATTTATTATTCTACAACGGCTGGGCCAAATCTAACGGGGTTAGATTGGTCGGAAATTTGGTGTAACTCTAACGGGGTTAGAGTACACGGTTTAACAGGATGTAATTGTAACGGGGTTAGAATTGTACAGATTCTGGAAAACGGCAAAAATATTAGTAACGGTAAAGCCAGTGGCTGGATTAAACCAGATTCAGGCGTCGGCTTTAAGGATTCCGGCTCGGGTTGCCAGTTAAATTGCATAACCTGTAATTTGCTGGTATTAAATATCGAATATTAGTGTCATACGGGTTTTGGGTTGGGATTTCTAATAAACATTTACCGGCCGCGTTTACTAAATCAGAGCGATAAGCATACATCGAGAAAAGAACTATACAGGCGATACAGGATACAGGCTTAAGTCGAAATCACGAACTTCTCACAGTGTACATTGCTATCATATTTGCTAATGTGGGATTAAATTTTTCAACGAGACCATCGCATCTAGGATTAAGGGAAGTGGTGTTTAGCTTTCGTGTATTAAGAATCTTGCACACTTCTGCAATTAGTTCGCTCAAGAAATTTGTGCCTCGGTCAGTGAGTAGTGCTTGCGGCGAACCATGTGTGCACATGAAGTTTTCGATTAAAAGTTTGGCATTGACTGAACCCTTTTTTGTTTGACAAGAAGCACATGATTTTATGCAATGAAGTATCTCCTTGGAAATATTTGGCCAAAAATAGTATCGCATAATTTTCGCAAGGGTTTTCTTGTAACCCAAGTGTCCACAAATAATATCATCATGGTGAATTGTGAGGATTTCCTGGCGAAGTGATTGTGGAACAACAACTAAATCTCTACCATTGTAATGCATGAAACGCCACTATTTCGTCCATCCGGGAAAAAAAGAACCGCAGAAAGCAAACGCACGGACGAAAACAGAAAAACCGAAAACAAAAAAAAAAAAAAAAAAAAAACATGAAAAAAAAAAAATAAAAATTTAAAAAATAAAAATAATTTAAAACAAAAAAAACAAAAGAAAAAATAAAAAAAAATAAAATAAAAAAAAAAAAAAAAAAAAAAAAAAAAAAAAAAAAAGAAAGAGCAAAACAAACACACAAAAGCAACAGAACCAAAAAAAACCCCAAAAAAAATAAAAAAACAAAAAAAAAAAAAAAACAAAAAAAAAAAAAAAAACCAACAAAAAAAAAAAAAACAAACAACAAAAAAAAAAACAAATAAAAAAAAAAAAAAAACACAACAAACAACAAAAAAAAAAAAAAAAAAACAAAAAAAAAAAAAAAAAAAAAAAAAATTCAAAAATAAAAAATACAAAAAAAAAAAATAAAAAAAAAAATCCTTCTATTATTAAAAATAAAAAATAAAATTAAAAAAAAAACTAAAAAAAAAAAAAAAAAATAAAAAAAAAATATTTACAAAAAAAAACAACCCAAACAAAAGAAAATAAAGTACATTGTTTTTGACAAAGTTGTATTTCGTAGCATGTGGACTCGATGGTCGTTGCTTAAGCTTATTTATTAAAGTTTGAATTTCATAGTCGTCTCGTTGAAGCTGTTCAATAGTTTGACTGTAAGTTGGTAGGTTAGAGTTTGTTTGGAAAAGATGTGCATTCCTCTTTTTTTGTGTCGCTGCTCTTACGGCACAAGTATGAAATGGCAATCTAGAAAGTGCATTCGCAACTATGTTCTCTTTGCCAGGGGTATAATCAATAACAATGTCATATTCTTGTATCCGTAAACCCCAACGTGTCCGTCTAGAAGATGTATGCTGATAATCACACGCAGGGTTCTAATGAAAGTCAATATGTCCTGCGTAATTTAACAGCCAAATCAGTAATGTTAACTGGCCGACACTATTGAAAATCAATGTTCTTTATTCACCGCTCGCTTCCTATAGTTTCAAAAACAGAATTTCTCCCAAAGTTCAAACCGTTGCCACACCAAAAAATCCCAAAATTCTCGTTATTTTAACTTCTCAAATATCAAAAAATGACTATTATTTTCCGCTCTCCGAATATTTCTGGCGCCACTCTCATAGCAAAAATGTTGCTATTTCATAATTTAAACACAATAGCTATTCATCGCAAAACTTTTAAGTATTCCACCTTTAAGTTAACGAGTGAATCACTAAAAGTAGCTGAGCGCTCGTTACAATATTATAGCTAAAACGCCCCATATACGTATTTTGGCAGCGTTCCAGTTGTTGTAATGATTGTTTCATTTTCATATATAAACAATAGACAGCATGTATATGCAAATTAGAACACATTCTTTAAAAGTTTTGTGTGGAACATTTTAAAGTTGCAAATTTGCAACCACGTTGACTCGTTTAGGTTAAAGTCGATTCAGAACAATTCTCGCGTTGTTTAAACTTTTTTCTATTTATCACTTGGGTACCAAATGAAAAAAAGGACTCCGTATACATGCCTTCGAAAATCTACTTATTGTTCCGGGTTTGGCTGAAATAATTCTTAATCTTAATCTGAAGAGTGTTTCTCATTATTTTAAACGCTTTTATATTTTCGACGTTAATATAAATTTACACTGTTTTTTCTGTACTCAAACGAGAAAAAACAACGTTGGATAAGCGTGGGCCGCTGATTAAGCCATTTTTGTGTGAGTATATCACAGATTTTTACCGAAAACGAAAACGAATTATCCGGTTGCACTCGGCTTGGATAAAAAGAAGATTTTTGTGAAAAAGGGTCACAAATTTAAATGTCATTCGACGCCACTTGCTGAGAGATGACTGAGTTCAGCGATGCTAATTTTGCTACCATCTGGCAGCTTTTTCGCAAGTTAATAGGTAAATATTATATATATGTATATATATTTATATATCATGAATATTTTCTATTTCCACTGAGATCTACTTTTATGCTAGGATTCGAAGTCCAGTTACTAGAGTGGGAGGCGTATACCGTCAGCTCTCAGCTATAGGAGCTTGACGCTCGAGCCCGAGGGGGCTCTCACGTCTTGTGGTGATTTAGTACTATGATACGTGTTGCAATTGTTAAACACGATGCGATATATATTTTTAACGTATATACACTGCGCTGAGTTGCCTATAGGCAACTCAATGTGAGAAGGGTTTAACTGCCTAATTTCGCCTCATCTCCGCCTGCACCTCGGGTTCCGGCAAGATATGGTGACCTCCGGCTCCGGCAAGTTATGTTGACCTCCGGCTCCGGCAATATATATACTTCCGCATACGGCAAGATATGTTGACCTCCGGCTTCCAAACCCCCCGCGCCCCCCCCGGCAAGTTATGTTAACCTCCGGCTCCGACTCTGGTATTTTTCACTTCCGGTTCCACCCGTGTAGATCCTGTCATGGCCAAAACTGAATACCCACAACCAGTATGCAATGATAAATGTGTATTTGATGTGATCATTCGGTTTGGACCAACATTTTTTTGTGGAAATGATTGTTGGTGCCTTGTGTGTCTCCGGTCTCGCATTTCTATATCCGCTATTAAACGCCGTATACCCTTGCGAATAGGTTTTTCCTTGTCTCCAGGTTTTGGTCGCACGTACTCTCACGTGATGGGCCAACAATGCTGGGTAAGGTATACATGACCGCTGTGAAGCCACGGTTGGATTTTAAGAGAGTATAACTTGAAGTAAACACGTAGAATTTGGGTCCTTGTTTGGGAACGCTCATATATTGGTTATGCTCACCTCTCGCATGTGCACGCGGGCGTACGCTCACGTAGATGTAGAAAATGCGTATAGCTTGCGTGCGGTTTAAGGATATTTCAATATTTTTAATATTTGCCGTTTCAAGCTGAGTTTTGATTGAAGTATATTATGATGAAAGATGAATAAGGTTGAGTTAAACGCTTTGTGACACGGGGGTACAAAATTTAGCCGTTCCCCTGAGTAAAATTTCTACCTCGTTTGAATGACATCTGAATTCATTGGATGACGTTTCTGAAAAGGTTTAGCTCGTATCCTAAAAAGATGATTTGGCTTGGCAGCCTGTGTGTGAATATAGAGTTACTATTTTCAACGTTATATTTTAACTCATTTCAAGTTTTTTAATAGGTTTTCAAACAAAACAATTCAGATAGTCGTTTGTTCGTCGTTCTCAAACCAGGAAGGCCAGTTCGACGCGGAACCAATAATTTTCAAGCGGGAGAATGCGGAGGGGGGGGGGCGATTTTGGCGATTTTAAAGCAAAGCCAAGCGTTTTTGTAAGATTGAAGTTTTGGCAAAATAAACAAGTTTTACCGCGACGGTTTAAATGAAACGTAAAAATTGCACGGGGTTGAGCCTCCCATGAAAAAATTTTGCCCCACCTGCAAATTTTCAACCTGGTGAGCTGGCTACGGGCCTGAAGATTGCCGTTGAATTATTGCAAAGTTGCGACCTTTGATTGAGCGACCGATGACAAGTTGCGATTGCGTTGCGCATTCTACTATGTAGCGCTCATCTCAGACTTGTTTCAACCAATGGTCGACAAATGATAACTTGTCTCAACCAATGGTCGACAAATGATAACTTGTCTCAACCAATGGTCGACAAATGATAACTTGTCTCAACCAATGGTCGACAAATGATTACTTGTCTCAACCAATAGTCGACAAATGATTACTTGTCTCAACCAATGGTCGACAAATGATAACTTGTCTCAACCAATGGTCGACAAATGATAACTTGTCTCAACCAATGGTCGACAAATGATAACTTGTCTCAACCAATGGTCGACAAATGATAACTTGTCTCAACCAATGGTCGACAAATGATAACTTGTCTCAACCAATGGTCGACAAATGATTACTTGTCTCAACCAATGGTCGACAAATGATTACTTGTCTCAACCAATGGTCGACAAATGATTACTTGTCTCAACCAATGGTCGACAAATGATTACTTGTCTCAACCAATGGTCGACAAATGATTACTTGTCTCAACCAATGGTCGACAAATGATTACTTGTCTCAACCAATGGTCGACAAATGATTACTTGTCTCAACCAATGGTCTCAACCAATGGCCGACAAAAGATTACTTGTCTCAACCAATGGTCGACAAATGATTCCGAATAATTATTGTCTGGCTTCTCGTGCGCTACGCTTGCTAAATTCCTTTACTGGCTTTCTTCGCCTGTTCAGACATACTATTTCATTACCTATCGGTGTCAATGCTGAAGGTTTTTCGCTCGCTGCCCACACCCAGTGGCAGATCCAGGGGAGGCACAGGCGATGGGTATTGTGTCGTCCCACCGGCCGTGCTGTGCTGACAATTTTGCGATCCAATAGGTTCATGTCAAGCTCCCATTGTATTTTGTAGCAAATACATACAAACCATGACGACATCCCGAATTCAGAATCCGGAACCCCGGGCAAAAATTCTACCGGAACCGTAGCCGGAGGCCAATTTTCTGCCGGAGCCGGTGCCGGAGGCAGACCTCCGGTTGTACCCTGGTCGCAATTATTCAATAAAATACCAAAAAAATTGCTAAAACCGTGATCCACAACCGACTCGGCATAGGGGACGAAAGGTTTATCAGCTTTGGAGGACCCCTCCCATTGGACTTTGAGGTCCTCGTAGTTCGCGCACGACACTGAGGATTTAGCATAAGTCAAAGGGAACGATTATTGAAAACAGATGCTTTTACAAGCTTTAGACTGCTGAATCCTAAAGGTCTCTAACAAATTTTTGTTACTCGTTCTGACCAATAACGCAGTATATGCCATAAGCGGCCAATGTTACTTTTAAGGCTGTAACAGTAGATTAAGCGTATTCCTAAGCCTGAGCCTAAACCTGAGTGTTGTAAAAGCGTATTGCTAAGCCTAAGCCTAAGCTGTGCAAAAGCGTATTCCTAAGCCTGAGCCTAAGCCTAAGCGTTTCAAAAGCGTATTCCTAAGCCTAAGCCTAAGCGTTGCAAAAGCGTATTCCTAAGCCTAAGCCTAAGCCTAAGCAAAACAATGTAATCTAGAATGTAAGCCTACTCTTTTACAAACCCACCAGAAGTCGGGACGGTCCTAAAAGTAACATGGGCCGCATAAGCTTATCCTCCATTCCATATCAAATTCTAACATCGGCCCAGTGGCCCATGCTACTTTAAAGGGCGTCAACATTTCTGGTGAGCCTACACAAGATCAGGTTTAGATTCTAGATTACATTTTTTGCTTAGGCTTAGGTTTAGAAACACATTTTTTCCACGGTTAGGCTTAGGCTTAGGCTTAGGAACACATTTTTGCAACGCTTAGGCTTAGGCTTAGGCTTAAAAATACGCTTAATCTACTGTTACGCCCCTCAAAGTAACATTGACCGTCCCAGCAATAGATTCATATAGAGACCAAGAGTTCACTCTCAACACGCACATGTTTAAAGCTTCAATTGTGAACAAAGAGCGACTAAATTGATTTAGGCGAACCCTCAAAGTCTGAAGTATCTTTCAATTTCAATCGGGCTTTCTTTGTTACGATTCGCCACCGGCCATGCTCAGGGTCGTATACAGGCGGACATATCCTTTCCCCACCCACGAAATTTCTGGAACTACTCCAAAAAAGGTTTTTCCCACGATGTAGAATATATAACGAAATGGAGTAAAAAATTTTCAGGCTCGCTACGGTCGCTGGCATACAGCTTTACGCCGTTTTTATTTCACCGCCCTTCACCCACCCCCCACACGATATGGAATCCTGGCTACGCTTGTTAGTACCCCCACTTTGCAAAGTGACAATAGTTTTAAAGTGTCGGTAAAAGATGAAACGCGATTAAATTTAAATTTTAGTACAGTACGAGTTGGTTTTCGTGAATCTACGACTAATTCATAGCCTGACAACTTGTCGCCCAACAGTGTCCTAAAACCTATGACTAAAGTTTAGGACACTACATATTAAGCGTAGTCCTTAGCTTCAGCCCTAAACAAAATACCGGGAGACGAATCGTCAAAATACCGGGAGACGAATTGTCAAACGTAGTCTCAACCTTCAGTTTAAGCATAATGATGAACGACGAATTGTCGAGTCGATGAAATTTACTGATTACAAGTTGTCGGCAACTGAATTGTTGTGATAACCTTTTTTCGTGTATACAGTACTTACTAAAATTGCGTTTGGCTTTTTAGTTGCGAGATTTTTTCGCTATTATATATTTCACCCGCCTTGTTGTTAATTTTAAATTTGTCCCTGTAATTGCCGAAGTAAGCCAAGAGACGCATACAGTGATAAATTTTGAACTTCTCGTTAAAGTTGTGGCCAATGTGACTTTAAGTGGCGTAACAGTAGATTAAGCGTATTCCTAAGCCTAAGCCTAAGCATTGCAAAAATATGTTCCTAAGCCTAAACAAAGAAATGTAATCAAGAATCTAAACCTACTCTTTTATGGACCCATCAGAAACCTGGACGCTCCTTAAAGTAACATGAGCCACAGTTGTTAATCTTTACCTAAAATAAATTAGCTTTTAGGTCAATAAATGCCAAATTTTACACATTTCCATCATAAAAACACAATGTTTGCCAGGGTCGTCACATCGTAAGCTGCTGTACCGGTCCCACTGGAAACTATTTTCCTGATCTCGCAAAAAATATAAATATTAAACCAATGAATTTTAAGCAAAATTTCGTTTATCCAATAAGATCACTTGGTTACCCTCCTATTATTCTTCGTTATAAGTTTGAATTATTTACCTTTATATGGTCTTATTTCTATTATTCTATTTGATGGCAGACCCACAGTAATTTCTGACACGACCCACGAAATATAATAATTATGAAAACGTTCACGAGCGAAGCGAACGAGACGCCAAACGGAATTTCACCACAATCGAGGACTTTATGGCGTGAGGGTCTCCAAGTTGGAACCACCAATGAATCTACCGTTCCAAATTTAGCCGTCTTTGATCAACCACAAACCACAATACAAGATGTTCTACGGTGGGCTGGGTCTAATATTATTCCAAAGCTGAAGTTTTACCATTGGGCTCGCAAGCCACGACGCTGGCTAATAGGGGGAAGACCCTATCTATTAAATTATTATATAATTTGGGTAGTCACAGCATTTTAGCTATTAACAGAAATAATTTTTTTCTCAACGATGAAGCTGAGATTTACCCGAATCTATTCTGGTTTAACCCCCGCACCTCCTGGGTCGTACTCTTTTAACACCCAAAAGATTTGTGGTCTGTGGTACTAGCACGTTAGCTAGGAGTTGATTTTAACAGGGTATAATGTCGTCTAAAAGTATTTTTTTTTGGCTCGGGGAAATTTTTTAATCTCTAAAATCCAGCAGGATATTCGCAATCCTGTAAGCGTACCGGTTTTTTTTTGTATTTTTAGGAACGTAAAAGGGTTGTACCCCCTGTGGTAGGCGGGCGTCTCGGATTGGTCCACGGCCCGACACAAAAAACGAACCTCATTTTAGTGCCCTGGGTGGCTGTCATAATATACCATCAGTTTGACAACATTTCTTACCAATGCCGGTATATCTTCTGTTAGGCTTATAGAGTTTGGCTTATAGCGGTTTTGGATCTACGTACAGTTTGGTTTAAAGTTTGCCAGACCCGCGGTTTTATACGCGGAGGGTTGACGGTTTAGGGTGAAAAATAATTGCATAATGCAGGTACGGGGGGACTCGGAGAGACAGCGGTCAAAATATATTTTGGCACCCTTTTCAGCATACTATAAGAGGGCAAACTGTGTGATACACGACTAATGAGTTAATAATCCAAATTCCAACTCGAGTTTGAAATTCGAATAAAATTAAAAATATTAATGTAAGAAAAAGTTTGAAATATTTTGAAAATTTAGCAAGTTTGGCAGTGTGCGTACGTGGACTTAAATTCCGTTTAGGGTCCACAAATTATATGATATACAGATGATGAGCAAATCATACGTTTTTACGTATGCAGCGAACTCAGAGCGAAAAGAATTCACGCCGGTAGGGAAATCAAATTGGTCTCAGGTAACATATTTATATAATTAAAACTGGAACGCCGCATAGATATAGTCATGCGGTAGCGACCCCTCTAAACAAGGGGGGTCGGCCAAAAACGCAACGCCCGGTGGTATTTTTCGTACCATACGGAGTAAGTATGAACATATAAGAATGCAACGTATATTTTTACTGAAAAGTTTAACCCTGCTGCAAGTAAGGAGGTAGGCCAAAAACGCAACGCGTGCCGGATACATTCTTTTCTACACAGAATATGCCCAGTTGCACACTCTTGTTAAATAGCGATTATCCGCTCTTGGTATACTCGATCTTGAAGATCGTATTGATTTTGTTTAAAACAATTTTAGTTGCGTTACTGCATTTTTGCGCAAATTAAGCGATGTTCGGTTTACAAATATTTCCACCAGGTGGACTTGTGTTTATATTATAGAAATAATTGTTTTCAATGCTACTAAACGGGCTGTTTTGATTTGTTGTCAAATGCTTAAAAGTGACTTTGGTTTAAATGAATAACGAATATTGAAACGGGAATAAAGGATTGATTTCTGTTCGGATGGCTGCGTAGCTGAGGGGTTAGAGCCAGCGGACCCCTGTAATCCGTGCGTCGTGGGTTTGAGCCCCACCGCATCCGCAGCAAAATTTTCGTGAACTGCCCTATACGGTACTGCTTAACTTAGAACTACCAAACCATGTGCGTGGGGTAACATCGAAATGTTCCTGACATTTCCACAGGACCGTAGCCAGCTCAACATCGGGCCGCAGCCAGAGAGAGGCCGAAGGCGGCCCAACCCCCCCTGGAAGCATTTTGGCCCCCCTAGAAAATTTTCAACCTTTCTTATAAAGTCGCCGAAAACCCTTGTATGCGCCTCCTGAAAAACGTTTAGCCCCTCGCAAGCAAGGTGAGCTGGCTACGGGCTTGCTCAACATGCGAAAAAGAGTAAAATTATTGTACTTATGGTATATGCAACTCACAATACTTACAAGCGGAACTTAAAGGTTTCTAGAGGAGAGCCAGAAGTTAGGCAAAGTCTTCATAGCCGCATAGGCAAACGTCCCATTTTTTCGGTTTCAACCAACCTTTTTAATTTTTAAAACACTGCAACTTTATTTTGTGCCATTTTACCGATTTTAAACTGACTTCGGCTTAGAATTCTTTAAGTATTCTATAGAGTCTCAGGGAAGAATCTAAAATTATACCGGAAGGGAATAAAGTTCAATTGAAGCTTATTTTCTTACGGTAGAAGAAATATTAAAGAACCTGGTATATTTGAATGACAGTATCCGTAGCAGCTATTTTAACCAATAGGAATGGACCACGTCATAATATAGGGTTTTAGGGATTACAAGTCGAGCTTGTAAGCGCAACATATGACTGGTGCGATTTGACAACGTTTTAGGTAACATTTTTACACTTTGTGTATACTTTTAAAATTGTTTATGAAAACAAGGATGGTACAGGTGTACCCCTGGCACACTGGGCTCTAACAAGCTTATAGGTATTTTCAAGTGTCCCTAAAAATTGTATTTTACAAACTTTAACCCACGTAAAATTATTAGTCTAAAGCTTAAGCTTACTTTATTGCAGTCCCGCAGGAAAACGAATCGTCGCTAATCATTACATGGGACTGAAAACGACATCTTGCTTAGCAATCGTTTTATACACACACATATATATAATATATATAATATATATATAATATATATATATATATATGTATATGTATATATAATATATATCTTTATGTAGATGGGTATATATTTATATAGATATATGGTGCGACCCTCGTCTCAAATTTTTGGATCCGCCGATGACTCCCAAATTTATTCTGTTGCGCTTTTAGATCCAAACCACTGCTGGGGTTAAATAATTGTACCGTGGGTGTTAGCCACACATCCTTAACCCCAATCACTTTATTGAAGAAACAAATATGCTTACGAAAAAGATGATTCAGGACCCTGTATCAGTTCTGCGTCAGAAATTAATGTTTACTTCAAGAGTTGTTTACAATAAGTAAAATACAATTTTTGTGCCATTTCCAGGGCAAAAGTTTAGTTTCCAGTTGTTCCGTTTGAGAATATACGCAATACCTCCCGTGTCCAGAGGAACCAAACATCACCAAGCGAAGCGAGCGAGATACCAGAAGCAATTTTAGTATTAAATTTTGGGCCAATGTGAAGGAACAGGGACGTTACAGTACCTGGTATAAGCATATTGCTAAGCCTAAGCCTAAGCGTAAGAATGAGGTTATAACTAAGATTAAGCCGAAGTTTAAGCAATCATTAGTCTAAAGCTTAAACCTTACTCTACTGCAGTCCGGTAGAAAATCGTTCTATCCCTGATTTTTTACTGTAGCGACCCAGATAAGTGGGGTAATAAGATGGGGGTTTCCATTTTGAGTCACAATCAATACGGGTCCGTATACCTAATAAGAGTCCGTTAGCGGATTGAGTCGTTAAACCCTAATTAGAGTCCAAAACTATAAATTATCCCTAATTGTAGCGCATAAATGACTCGAGCATCAAATAATTTGAATTCGAAACATGAAAGCGTACTTACATTTTGAAATTACATTCCTAAGTATAACCTTGCATTATCGCTCAAGCTATTTCCACAAGACAAACGTTTAATTCAACGGATTGTTTTAGTTTTGCATTATTCTGCTGTCGGTTCCGGTTCCTGAAAACGTGCTTATTATATTACATTCACTTAGAGCAGGAAAATATAGACAAAACCTTATAAAACAGCAACCCTTGCAATGTCGTATACATACCTTTCCATACAAGCTTAACCAACGTATTTTTTGCGTCTTGCAATCACACAGGGCTATTTGTTTCTCCGAATAATACGTTATTCTTGCATCGCTCCTGTTTTCAACAAGGAGGGTCTACGTGGTTCCTGAAGAGTTCTCCTCTCATTTAAACCCTGTCCTCCTGATTGAACAGGAGGGTCCGCTGTCGTACGGGTATGTTTTGATGTATGTTTTCGCAGTCGTTTAATGGAGTTATATATATCGATTATAAATTGTTTTGTTTGTTGTTATTTTTTTTTGTTTCTGCATTCTAAATCGATGCGTATGTTATTTTGGGGGGGCAGTAGGAGTTTATACAAGGGCGAAAATAGACGGAACATATCCCCACCGGATATTTATAAAGATATAGGCGGCCCTTGCAACGCTATTTTGAATAACATTGAGGGTTGTGGATGTCAAAACACTTGTCGTGTAAAATTATGCTCTTCTGGACTTAAATCGTGGTTAATGCAGCAGGCTCGTACACTGCAAAAAATGGTGAGTCAAATTGACGCTCTCCGAAATAGTCTTTTCGGGACAACATAAATTGAGTCAAAATTCGACTCCGCCGCAGTTAAATTCGATTCACTGAGTCGCACGTTTGACTCTGGCGGAGTCGAACTTGACTCAGTTTGTGTAGTCCCGAAGTGCCTATTTCAGAGAGAGTCAATTTGATTCACGATTTTTTGCGCAGTGTAGCCAGCTCACATTGTTAATAACGCTAAAAAAAGTTCAGGGGGAGCATACGTGGGTAGTCGTGGACATACAAGCAAAGTTGAAAATTTTCTAGGGGGGCATAACTTTTTCTTGCAGGAAATGGGTGTATCATTTCTAGATCGTCTTTCTGCAAGGTTGTAAGCTTGAGACTAACATTTTCCTTAGGCTAAGGTTTAACCATATGCTTAGGCTTAAAAATAGGCTCATCCGTACGCTTAAGCTTAGACTTAGGCTTAATAGGCTTAGGCTTAGAAATATGCTTATATCACGGTTCCGGCCGTGTTCTATACATGGGCCATTAACGACAAATAAACTAAAATATTTCCAAGTCGGGTTTGAATAATGTTCTGGTTCGTAAATTTCAAAAAAATGTAATTGCTTACTACTAAACCCTTTGATGCTAATTTCAAATGCGAACACAGTCACAGAGCTTGTAACGACCGGTAGGATGTAACGAATTATAGCCGAGGCCCTTTGAGTACACCAGTAAGCAATTCGTATTGACTTGGTGCAATTTGACCGTTATTTCTTTCTATAAGCGTTGAATTTTTTCGCGTCTCAGGGTCAAATTTGGCGTTCAGAAACTTTTTAGTGTGAATTTTTATATTAAAAAACGTATATTTTGACAGTTTTTTTGACAACTTTACAATTTAGCAAACCAAATTTCAAAATAAAATTGTCACCGCTGGCGCGGATATACAACATGGATCGTCCACGTCCGTAGCTTCATCAACAGGGATCAAACCCATCAATTTTGTATTAAGATTGCGTATACTAAATAATTGCGTTTGGCTTCTTGTTCGCTTTGTTCGCGAATAGTGGATGTCATCTTTAACATTCACACTGTAAATTTCAGTGAGTTGATTTTAACTCAGGATGAGTTGAATCACTCAGTCTGAGTTAGGACTAGCAGAACTCAGAATTTTGAGTTGATGCAATTCATTCTGAGTTAATTAATTAACTCACACAAAGTCAACTCAACTGAGAGTGAGAATCAAGTCAACTCAGAGTGAGTTAATGTTTACTGATATTAATTCAGAAATAACCAACTCGCTAGCTGAATTGATTAATCAACTCATTGGAATTTACAGTGCACGGTGCACGAATGTCTTAGCATGTTTCGTAGTTGGCTTCTTAAGAAAATTTATGAGGCATGGAGCCCGGTGGGGGATTCGATCCTTGATCCTACCCCTCGATCCGTCGTCCATTACATATAGCGTCGCTCACCGTCGTGGGATCAACAACTGGTCATTGGCGGTATTTCTGGAGTGCTGAGAAAGACAACTAAGGTTAATAGGCATGGTACACAGTAAATTCCTGAGAGTTGATTAATCTACTGAGTGAACGAATTAGTCATTTGTGGTTATTTCTGAGTTGATAACAGTAAACATTAGCTCATTCTAAGCTGATTTATTGCCGTGTTTAATTGGCTCAGAATGAGTTCACAGACTCAGTGCTACAACTCATTCTGAATTAAAATCAATTCACTTGAATTTACAGTGTATTTTCGATTATTTGGAGCGATAACCTGACAGTTGGTTACAAGGTTTCATTAATGAATTCGCAAGCTACAGTTGAAATGCCTTTTTTGAAATATGTAAAGCAAAGAAAACGGTAGGAATGTAAGTTTCCCATTGGTGGCCCTTACTGGACGTATCGGTCTATTTTGATTGGTGCCGTTTGCTGATTGGCTGGACACTGAGATGCATAAATTTGCATGGCCCCGTATCGTTTGAATATATTTTGGAACCACCCTGGTTACAAAATTCTGCAAATTCGTTTGGTCTAAACACAGAATCAATTTTCTAATAATTAAGAAACAAAATCTGAATTTTCAAACATTTGTGTCTAATTTAACACATTCACGAATAGCCGTAAATCAAAGATTTTCAATTCTGAAATTTTTAAAAAAATCTGTAGTTCATGTACTGTATTGACCCGAATAAGAGGGGGCTGATATTTATTTGGCCTCTCCAGACGGTACCCCCCTTGTTATTCGGTTACGGACTATAATTTATTTTTAACCCACGGTCCGCCGCCCTTCGTTACTGATATATATCCGGTACTGCAATTATCCGTTGAATTAAACGTTTATTTGTCTTGACTCAATAGCTTGAGCGATAAGCTAGGTTGTACTTAGGAATGTACTTTCAAAATTTAACTACGCTTTAAACTTTCGAAATCAAATTATTTGGTCCTGGAGTCATTTATGTGCTACAATTAGGGTTAATTGACATTTATGAACTCTAATTAGGATTTAGGGACTCTATCCGCTTACGGACACTTATTAGGAATACGGACTCTTATTGATTCGGACCCAAAATGGGGACCCCCTCTTATTACCCCCCTCTTATTCGAGTCAATACAGTACTTTATATATTCTAAATTTTAGTACAATATTTTAGTTTTGATCCTGGTTTGGGGCAGAGTCGTGGGCCTTTGTAGCCAGATTTGGCAAAGGTGTAAAATATGGTTTCTGGGTATAATATTACTCTATCGTGGAACTATGTATATTATATAGTCATTATTTTGAGTCAAAAAACAATTTTGTTTCCAAAAAACAGACGTTTCTGTTTGTTGTTAATACGCCAAAACAGCATTTGAGAGAGGGAAAAAAATGACTGCCTCAAAAACTTGCACATATTTCAAAAGTGGTTTGATGCTTAACTTTTGCCACGGTTGTATATATATTTTTATCGATTTTTGGGCCCATGTAAAGATCAGGGGCGGAACGTTTTTCTATGTGACTGCAATAGAGTAATCTTATACAGCTTTAGACTAATTTTTTTGCTTGGCTTAGGCTTAGGCGTCGGCTTAGGAATATGTTCATTTTTACGTTTAGGCTTAGGTTAGAAATATGCTTATAATACTGTTCCGACCCTGTTCTTTACATTAGCTAATATTTTTTTTAAATTTCTTAACGTGGTTCGAGTTGTTTAAAATGTAGCTTTCTCAAATTTCATCAGCCGAACGCGGCGAAAATAACAGCTTAGGGAGGGGGGTGGTTGGAATGCGACGAAATCGAAATTTGGAGGGCGCCGGCGGGTTGTTGATTCCACTGTAAAAATAGGCCAGTTTGCTATTTGAACAGTCGGCGAAACCAAAGTTTATTTTGTAGTAAAGTTAAGATTCTTAGTTGCGACGACAAACGCAGCATATTGTCGCTTGTCTCCTTTGATTTTTTATCTGCCTCAAAATTTTTGAAAACATCACTGGTCTGATGTGACAATTTCTAGCTTTTGTGTAGTATTTTGTGCATGAAACGTAAAATAAAAGTAATCTAACTATTAAAGCTGGAATGTCCTACATACGTATTTCGGGCAACGTTCCAACGGATTTTTGTTTACGTCACGCATTCAAATTAAGACTGTATGCATTGAGAATATTTATTGTTTCGGATGTTTTATATATATGCAAAGCACTACAGCGTTTCAAAAAGCAGTTTTTTATTTCGTTCACTTGAACAATAAAGAGGGGCCCAGACAACAATTTAGCCTTGACCCGGAGAAGCTTAGTCCAGTTGCATATGTGTGCAACTACGTGTACTAGTTTATTCCTATTTCCAAAAAATTGAATAAAAATTAAAATTACTAGCTAAGTAGTTTTATGTTTAAAAATCATTCGTCTACTAAAATAGTGTCAAAAAAATTACCACCCATTCAAAAGAGGGTGTACCGATTTTTACATTGCGTGCGCATTATTGTCTCGATGATGTGTACCCACCCTAAAACAATATTGACCCTCCCCCCATAGAAAATTTTCAACCTTGCCTGTAAGTCATCGTAAACCATTGTAAGCCCCTTCTACAAGTTTAAGCTGAGCTGGCTGCAGGCCTGAATCCTGAACTCATCAGCGTGCGTAACCATTAGTGTATTGATTACGCAATTTTTACTGTATGCTATATATGTGCCAAAATTTATGAGGGGAAAAATTGTAAGCTAGGGCTGTTACCATTTTATCACAAAAAATTTTCTGACAGGGGGCATACGATCCGCCGTCTTTGCTTGGATCTGCTAGTGAACAAATCTACATATTAAAGCTGGAACGCCCAACATACATATTTTGGGCAAATTTCGAGCATTACTTTGTTTACAATAATTTGTTAAGAAATACACGTATTGATTTATGAAAAAAGAATTTGAATTTGCAAGGAAATTTTTTGTGCTTTCGCTAATTTTTGCGCATTGCGCAAAGCCGGCCGACTAGTATTTATTAATGGCAATAAATTCATTGTTTTGTGTTCAGCTTATATATAAAACGGTATTTAAAGTCATTCTGTAATGCAATTTGATAGTTTGTAATCAACTTTACTTCGTAATTAAACATTTATTGTGATGCGAAAATTATGTAAGTTTGGTTTTGCGTTTGATCTTGGTTTCGATCGGGATCCAAAAAATTCTGACCTATGGTGCCGCTAGCAGATGCACAGAGGGGTTGACGAACGTCCTCCACCCCGTCAAAAATTTTTTTCAATAAAATGGTAAGGACCCTCTTGCCTTACAAGTTTTCCCCTTTTGAAATTTTTTTTGGCTTTAAAATGATTAGCTTACGCTCACAATTGTTCGCTGTCAATGGAATATATAGCATACAGTAAAAATGACGTTTTATAATATTTGCCAGCCCGCCCCACCGAGTCAGAAATTTCTGGATCCGCTTCTGGATGGTACCGTGTGATATATATCGAAAAAGCCCTCGAGCGAAACGCCGACAAATCACAAACAATTTTATCATTAAATGTTAGAGAATTTACG
Source organism: Enoplolaimus lenunculus (assembly GCA_030248215.1). Lineage (NCBI taxonomy): Eukaryota > Metazoa > Nematoda > Enoplea > Enoplida > Thoracostomopsidae > Enoplolaimus > Enoplolaimus lenunculus. The sequence continues at coordinate 47,138 of JASANG010000501.1, forward strand.
TTTTTATTTGCACTACAGGCAATACAAAGTCCATATAGGACCAAAATGAAATCCTACGAATGCCCCAGGCATTGAATTGTCGGGTCTTTTTTTATAATTAATTTTGTGTCGGTGTAAAATTTTTCAGATTTCCTCACCTATGCAAATTGAACGTAGCTAAAATCCATGGTGTTGTGCAATACAACAGTGTCACTTTACGACCATAAACCAGCGGAACATTTACCGATCGCATCAGCATCAGTAGCAGCAACAACACCTGAATTAAACGACGCGTTAAAATATAAGCTACACCAGGTTTATTCGTTAAATTTAACAAAATATAACCCACACAAGGTTTATTCGTTAATTTCTAGTGACGACTATTGTGTTCATCATCACACATCTTCGTGTAGTGGTTTTGAATTTCGTCGTAATTTGACTGGTACACCGTCACCGATCAGTGAGCCAATTCGGTGTCAGTTTGACAATTTAGCAGTCAGCGAACCAGATCCGTTGAATTATTTTAACGAAAATTTTGTGAATACTTTCTTAGGTTCACCTTCAAATCAGTGGTCACCTCCGCCGTTTAGGGTTGTGTTATCGGACAGTACAAGCAATTTAAGCAGTATTGGGAGTGGCGCCGATTCGTACCAAAGCGTATACGCGGTCACTCGTAACGCCAGCTCCCCTGGCGGACAGCATACCTCGAACGTCGGGTGCAAAAGTAAAATTAAACGTAAACGACGTGAATTAAACGCAGCAACTTCACGGCTTGAACTGTCAGCGTTCAAAGTTTCCACAAAGGGAGCAGATTTAGCATCCGAGAGCGAAAGTTCACTCCTAAAAGACGGCACTGAGTCCCCGTGGTCCGATACCGGAAGCACAGCAGAATTCAGTCCTTGGCCGGTGGCAACTTCAAGTGCCGGACGACGCCGCGATCAAAACTATCGTTCACTGCCTCGAAATTATCATAAACCCCCAAACAGTTTGGTTAGCAGTCGAAAATCAACGCCTGATCACAGACTGGCAAGCATAATCTCACGTGATCCTCGTAATTTCATTGGTGAATCGCCGCCAATTTCCATACAATCAACCGGCAAAATCTCGCGTGACACGTCACAAAAACCCGTTCGCGGATCGACCAATCAAATCGCGGCAAACCCAAACTTAGCTCGTATCCAATTGGCTGGAAGTTATCGCTCGTTTACGAACGAATCGGAATCCGCCAATCAAGTCGCGACTGAAAAATCAAGCAATCAAGCAGTAACTGATTCAAACACAGGCCGAATCCAATTAGCTAACAGCATTAACAACACAATCGTCGCCGAATCAAAATTAACAAATCAAATCGCGACTCAGAAAGCGCCCAATCAAATCGCCGCTAACGGGAAATCATCTGGTCGCCGATTGGCCGGCGACCTCACCGCTGCAGCAACACTGTTGTGTATCGGGGATCGACCAATTATGGGACAGCATCACGCGAGACAAGCAGTCGAAGAAGGCGTTCAACTCTATCACGCTCGAAAACATCCAGAAGCGATTGCAAAATGGTGTTCCGCCCTGCGTCGACTAAAATCTCCCGCAGAGCGATTTGTAGCCCTTGGCTACTTGACTCAAGCTCACGGTGAAACTGGCCAATACCGAGACGCCCTAGTCTACGCGCTACACCAAATTGACCTCGCAAACGAAGCGGACGATGCTAATATGCGAGCAGAAGCGTACTTAAATTTAGCTCGAACCAATGAAAAATTGTCAGAATTTTCAAAAACAATTTCGTTCGGCAAACATTGTCTTTCACACACGTCTCAGGATCCGCGCACTCCTGGCTACGCGCATTTATCGATCGCGTACGCTCACCTCGGATTGAGTGAGTTCAGCTCGAGTCTCGAGTCGTTCGAGCGAGCAATGCAAGTGGCTCACAACGCTGCAGACCGGTTACTCGAGCTTCAAGTCTGTGTCGGGCTTGGATGCTTATTTTGTCAGCTGAAAGATACCGGGAAAGCCGGTCTATTTTTGGATAACGCTAAAAAGTTACTGGAAACGATACGAATAGCAGATGTGTACGCGAAATATAACGCATTGGTCGATTATCACCGATCGTATTTGGCAGTGTTGAACGACGACTTGGAGCTTGCTGAGATTACCTGTCAGGTAAGGGTACCACCCTGACATGGGCCCGTAGCCAAGGGAGGCCAGGGGGGGCACAGTCCCCCTTGGAAATTTTCGGACCCCTCTAGAAAGTTTTCAATCTTGCGTGTAACTCATTGAAAACCCTTGAATGCCGCTCGTGAAAAATTTTCAGCCTCCCCCTAGCAAGGTGAGCTGGCTACCGGCCTGCCCTGACAGTTCAGTAATTGTCAGCAGGGGGGGGGCAAGAACATTCCTATTGGAGATAAGCAGTGGCACAGCTGCCGATAAACTTTAGAGTATTTTTTGCTTCGATATACTGTAGTGACCCGAATTAAGAGGGAATAAGGATGTTCACATTTTGAGTACCAATCAATACAAGTCCGTATCCCTAATCAAAATCTGTAAGCGGATAGAGTCTCTAAACCCTAGAGTCCATAAAAGTCAGTTATCCCTAATTGTAGCGCATAAATTACGTCAGGACCAAATAAAATTGAGTTGCAATACTGGATATATCTGTAACGAAGGGCGGATAAAACACAAATAACAATCCGTAACCGAATAGCAGAGGGTACTCTCTAGAGACGCCAAACAAATATCAGTCACCCCTGTTATTCGGGTCACTACAGTAGGCTTATCTTAGGCGTAAGCTAACGAATATGCTTATACTACTGTTACAGCCCTTGATATTTATAAAACGTATTCTCTATACCAAATATTGGCTACACATCTGAGAATGCACCTTAGAATTGTGTTTATTTGAATAAATAACAAATTTAAATCAGATCAGCCATATTTCATTAAAAAACCGTTTAAATTTAATAGCATTTTATTTATTGTTTCAGGACGCCCTACAAATATCAACATCAAACGGAAACCGACCAGTAGAAGCACGTTGTTTAATTCGCCTTGGGGATATTTATCGTGATACTCAACAAACTGATGTAAAATTTAAATCAATTAATTGGGGTTCATGTGAATTGTATTGGGGTCGACCCGCCGGGTGACAGTGGGACTTACGGTTGCCCTATACTTTAGTCGACGTCCCAGCGCCGTACGTTACCCGTACGGTCCGTACGGCGCCATACGTCCACTTGTACGACGCCGTCCGTCACCCGTACGGCGCCATACGTCCATCAGTACGACGCCGTCCGTCACCCGTACGGTGATGTCCGTCACCGTGCGTCACGGTGCGGTGTCGTACGCGAAATACTCACGTACCATACCGTATGGTGACGGACGGTGACACACGGTACCATACGGGTGCCGGACAACACCGTAGGATAAGTACAGCGCAACCCTTAGAGACTTAGGAAGTTTAGGCTAAGGCTTTAAGGTTTAGGCTCAGGTTTAGGGCTTAGTCTATTTTATGTAGTCCATTAAAATTCACAGGGGTCAATAATTTAATGATTTTGTTGAAAATTGCAGGGCATATAATGCCAAAGTAATTGGTCTGTACCACAAACTTGTATCTTTCTGTAGCTATAAATTCTTTTATATTTCATCTTAAATCCAATTTTAACCCTTTCTCACATGAATATTTTCTATTTCCCCTGAGACCTACTTTTATGCTAGGATTCGAACTTCAGTGACTGGAATGGGAGGCGTATACCGTCAGCTCTCAGCTATAGGAGCTTGACGCTCGAGCCCGAGGGGGCTCTCACGTCTTGTGGTGATTTAGTACTATGTATACGTGTTGCAATTGTTAAACACGGTGCGATATATACTATTTAAAGTATATACACTGCACTGAGTTGCCTACAAGCAATTCAATGTGAGAAGGGGTTAACTATAGAAAGACACAAGTTTGTGATACAGACCAATTACTTTGTCAGTATATGCCCAGCAAATTTAATTTTCAACAAAATCATTAAATATTGACCCCTGTTAATTTTAATGGACTGCGTAAAAGACTACGCCCTAAACTTGAGTCTAAACCTTTGGTCTGTATCGCAAATTTGTGTCTTTAAATATCTATAAATTTGTTTATATTTCGTCTTAGATCCAATTTTAAGCTAGGATTTGATCCAGTGTTCATTGTGATGGAAGGTGTTAGCTAACAGCTGTTTGCCTGTAACATTTTATGGTTCAAAACCGTAAGCGATCTCAGGTCTTGCGTACAATTTTTACCTGCGTGTATGCTTGTTGTTGGTATCCAGCAGTGACCGGAATAAGAGGTGGAGTATAAGACAGGGGTCTCCATTTTGAGACCCAATCAATAGGAGTCCGTATCCCTATTAAGAGTCCATAAGCGGGTAGAGTCCCTAATCTGTAATTAAAGTCCATAAATGTCAATTATTCCTAATTATAGCGCATAAATGACTAGAGGAACAAATATAGTTGAGTTCGAAACTTTAATGCGTGCATAAATTCTGAAAGTAAATTCCTAAGTATAAACTCGCATTATCGCTCAAGTATTGACACAAGACAAATAAACGTTTAATTCAACGGATAATTGCAGTACCGGATATATATCAGTAACGAAGGGCGGCGGACCGTGGGTTAAAAATAAATAACAGTCCGTAACCGAATAAGAAGGGGGTACCCTCTGGGTAGGCGAAATAAATATCAGTCCCCTCCCCTCTTATTCGCGTCACTACAGTACGCTGTCAATTGTATATTGTTCGGAGCACACAGTTTACGTTCAGATGTTTTAAACGCTGGAACCAGTCGAGTTAAACTGGATAAATGTATTTCGCTAAACACAGATTAACCCATTCTAATTTGCTCATAAAGTGACGCAAAATTGAAATGACAGACTCGACATAAACTCTATACCGTTAGCTAATGGTGTCAGAGCCGACTAGGAAAAACGTGACCAATCTCAAATATGACGCCAAAAATTTAGATGGATCACTATTAAAGGGGTCTAATTTCATTTTTGGTGGAAACCCAACGCACAAATTTGGGAGGTTGCGGCCCCCCTAATCCAAATTTCTCGGTACGCCACTGTTTCAAAAAAACCGTCGCCGAAAATGTCATCATTTCAAGTGTAAGGAATGAACCTCAGCATGCGACTGACCAATGTAAATATCACGGTCGGAACGTTTTTCTGTGGCAATGCAATACAGTAAGCTTAAGCTTTAGACTAATTTTTTGCTTGGCTTAGGCTTAGGCTTAGGAATATACTGTCTGTTACGCTTAGGCTTAGGTTTAGGAATTTGCTCATTGTTACGCTTAGGCTTCGGCTTAGGCGTAGGCTTAGGAATATACTCATTGTTACGCTTAGGCTTAGGCTTAGGAATATACTCATTGTTACGCTTAGGCTTAGGCTTAGGAATATACTCATTGTTACGCTTAGGCTTAGGCTTAGGAATATACTCATTGTTACGCTTAGGCTTAGGCTTAGGAATATACTCATTGTTACGCTTAGGCTTAGGCTTAGGAATATACTCATTGTTACGCTTAGGCTTAGGCTTAGGAATATACTCACTGTTACGCTTAGGCTTAGGCTTAGCAATATGCTTATAATACAGTTCCGCCCCTGTTCATTACACTGGCCACATGCGTCTTATATTCGTTTGGATTTTGTTTTCAGAAATGTTGGGAAAACTACGAAAACGGCTATCAACTGATGCTAGAAATAGGCGACCGCTACGGGCAAATGTTAGCGCTGTCAAGTATGGCCAAGTGTGCCGTCCGGGTCAAATCACCTCATCTTAGTCAATGCGAGTGTCAGGTATTGTTTCCTATCTTTTGTCACATGATTATTTCCCTATTTCATTTGAAATTTAGTTTCAACCTGAAATTCAAACGCTTTCAATTTAGGCTTAGGCTTAGGCTTACGCTTAGGCTTACGGATATGCTTATAATACTGTTCCGCCCCTATTCTTTACATTGTCCAATAGGATCGAGGTGGCGTCATCTTTATTACCCTCGTTTGATCTGAGCCACCAAAGCGTAAACAATTGCCATTAGCGAATTGCAGCGAAAATCACTGTATGTTTGTATATTTTAGGCTCTGGAAATCAACAAAAAATGTCTCGATGTTGCGAAAGGAATTGGCTGTAAAGTAAACGTATATTTTGCATTTTTCGTACTATTTTTCAGATGTTTTTTCAAAATTGAAAAATCAAAATTTGGTATTTCGAGCTTTGAATAATAAACGCATCTGTATTGCAAAGTGTACCCCACTGGGTGTAGCGTTTTTGGCCGACTTCCCTCTTGTTTAGAGGGGGGTCGCTGTCACATGCAATAACCATAAACTATAAGGAGACCATGTTTGACGCCGTATACAATAAGTGTCATGGTTTGCACCGGTTGTATTCCGCCTCCAAATAAAGGGGGGTGGGTCGAAAATGCAACGCGTGCCGGATACATTCTTTTCAACACAGAATGTGACCAGTTGCACACTCTTGTAAAACGAGTCATTATCGACCCGATGTTAAGTTGTTTTATTTAGCAAGGTTTCAAACGGTTATTAAAATTAATATATTGGCAAATTTTACCATTTTTTTCTGGCCACAAAAAAGGGTGGGCATAGGTGGGTCATAGGTAAAGTAGTTTTGAGCGGGTACATCCACGGATAAACAATGACATTTCCGTGGGTAAAACGCGGTCCGGGTACAGAAATGTTTAACCACTGACGCCTTTGCTAATACCCGACAAAGTTCTTGCTGGAGACAAAATTTTACGTTTTTTGGTGCTCTTGCTGGCAAAAAATTGTTCGTTGATGTCACATACTCCCGTATAATACAACTGTGGTTACGTTCAGGCCCGTATCCAGCTCACCTTGCTAGGGAAGGGCCTAAAATGTTTCAAAAGGTGCATTCAAGGCTTTTCAATACAAGCAAAATTGAAAATCTTTGGGGGGGGGCGCAAAATTTTTCCAGTGGAAGCTGAACCCCCCCATTGCCCTCCTTGGCTACGGGTCCGGTTACACCGCTGATTATCTATGTAATTTTGGCACAAATTTAAGTTAATTCAACTCAAATGCCATCTTCGCCTTGAGCGGCTCTACGCGTCGCTTTGTGACGCCGAAAATGAACGCGCATGCGAGGACGCTGCAACACGATCCGTAATTGCAATGGAATTGTTTTGCAATTTTTGCGGTTCACCATACGGTGATGCTGATCATTCACTGCAAGCGTTGCCGTGTTCGCATATATTTCATGAACAGTAAGTTGGTAACAATGCTCAATTGCAGTTGAACACTGTAAATTTCAATGAGTTGGTTAATCAACTCAGAGGGAGAATTACTTATTTCTGGTTATTTCTGAGTTAGTAACAGTAAACATTAACTCACTCTGAGCTGATTTAATTTTGGATTAGTTGATTAATTAACTCAGAACGAGTTCAATCAATTCAGAATTCTCAGTTCTGAAACGCCTATTTCAGAGCTCAGACATCTGAGTTTATTCAACTCATTCTGAGTTAAAATCAACTCACTGAAATTTACAATTAAGATATTGGCTGGGTTTCTGAAATCTTACTTGAGTACTTAAATTAGTTATCTTTAACTGAAGTCGCCGATTTAAGTAAATACTTAACTTTTCGAACAAAAGGCAAACATATGCCAAATGTAGGTATTGTCATAAAAAGAAAGTAATTGGTTGACAAGAAAGCTAAAATACAGCCGAAGATATTCACTGGGTTTCTGTAATCTTACATTATAAGGGTTGTGCTATACTTGACGTCCGGCGCCGTCCGTCACCTTTCGCACCATACTTTATCGTACGTGAGTTATCAGCGTACGATACCGGACAATGACGGACGGCGCCGGAAGTCAACAAAAGTATAGCGCAACCCTAAGTCACTTACTTAAGTTACACTCAAGTAATTAACTAAAGTCGCCGACTTAAGTAAATACTTAACTTTTCGAACAAAAACAAATAAATGCCAAATGTGAGCCATAGACGTCACAAGAAAGTAATACTTTTGCTTTATATTAACGTATTAATTGATTAATCAACTCATTGGAATTTACAGTGAACTTTCTACAGTATAATTTACTTCCACAGTGTAATATTAATACCCCGTTGAACTGAACATATTTTTCAATCACGGCACCTGCAGCTCAAGGTTTGCAAACATGCCAGCTGCCTGTAAGAGTAAATTCCATGTTATGAAGATGTTGTTATTAGCCAAAGAAATTGAGCGAAGCGAAACTCCGAGCGAAGCTCGGAGTTTCGCGAAGCGTTTTATGTTTTGTACTTGGGGGTCGAAAGGTGGATGTCCGTCTGTCCGTCCGAAAAGAATCTCAGGAACGGCTGAACCGATTTTGATAAACTTTTTTTGTTTGAAAGCCAATTATACTGAGGTGTTAACCTCGCATTGGGGTTTCCAAAACCGATAATTGAATAGTTAGCTAATAGCTAATTTGCATATTAGCTTAATTGACAAGACAAAACTAGGACTTTTTAAATTATTTCAATAATTATTAGGGTTTACTGAAGGTTTTTGGGTGCGAGGAATCTGAATAAAATGTTTACAAACCTCCAAAACCGATAATTGAATAGTTAGATAATAGCTAATTTGCATATTAGCTTAATTGACAAGACAAAACTAGGACTTTTTGAATTATTCCAAAAATTATTAGGGTGGCTGAAGGGTTTTTAGGTGCGCGGAATCTGAGGAAATTGCTTACAAACCTCCCAAACCGATAAATTAATAGTTAGCCAATAACTAATTTGCATATTACCTTAATTGCTTACGTGTGTTCGAGCTTCGCTCAATAAATGTAGTCCCACTACGACTGGTTATTATAACTTCACGTTAGCTCACAACGGGACATTTACCAATAATGGTATTCAGCATGATTAAAAGGCGAAATCAAATTTCAAATTGCAAAATCAGCTCTAAGTAAGCGTTGTTTTATGCTCGTTTTGACGTAAACGTTTGTTGGTTTAAAATTTAGTGTAACCAACCAACTTAGAGCTGGGTGATAAAATTTAAAAATGTTTTTTCAACCTTAAATGAAAAATGGATCAAAAAAGGGAACTGAAAAAATGGATCCAAAAAGGGAACTGAAAAAATGGATCAAAAAAGGGAACTAAAAAAAATGGATCAAAAAACGGAACTAAAAAAATGGATCAAAAAAGGGAACTAAAAAAATGGATCAAAAAAGGGAACTAAAAAATGGATCAAAAAAGGGAACTAAAAAAATGGATCAAAAAAGGGAACTAAAAAATGGATCAAAAAAGGGAACTAAAAAAATGGATCAAAAAAGGGAACTAAAAAAATGGATGAAAAAGGGGAACTAAAAAATGGATCAAAAAAGGGAACTAAAAAAATGGATCAAAAAAGGGAACTAAAAAAATGGATCAAAAAAGGGAACTGAAAAATGGATCAAAAAAGGGAACTGAAATTTAATTTTTTACAACGAAATTTCAGTTGCCTTCAAGATTATGTTGGATCAGTTCGCGATCGCCATTCGGTTCGATGTCCAAAATGTGTTGCCGCAACAACAACAACATCATCACGACGCGACGTCAGCAGTCGGTCTCGATCGAAATCACCCCACAGATCTGCAACGCCACTTTCCGCAGGCGGAACGCTGTCACCATACCAGGGTCGAGCGAACCCGCACGCTCAGTTAAGTCAGTACAACCCTCCTGGCACTCCTACTATGCCTAATGCGATTACTGATGTGTAATGGCTACTCTTGTAAGTGGGGTAAATTATTATCGTTGCACTCCTGTTTTTCGACACAATAGGAAGTGCTCAGGTCAAAAAATCTGATTCCTGGATATAGCACTCCTGCTAGGTGTAATGCTAGTAGGAGATGCACTCCTGGTACCCAACTATGCCTGATTAAACCACTGGTGTATTAATGGTTACTCGTGCAATGTGGGAAATTAAAAATCAGAACTTGAATTATAACCGTTGCCCTCCTGTTTTTGAAGAACATGTATGCTAGCACATCAGAAAAACATATACCTGGGTATAGTACTCTTTCTAGTAGAATATGTACTCGTGTTACTAAGGCAAGGCATCTGAATTTAGTTCATGACACTCTTTGTACTCCGGAGTAGTCGAATGTGATCAGCGATGAATAAACGGTTACTCCTGATTGTGAATAATCAGCCACAGTTTTCATCGGAAACAATTCCTGTTTTTGTGAAATCTCTAAGGTACTGCAGTGACCCGAATAAGAGGTGGAAGGCAATAAAAGAGGGGTTCTCATTTTGAGACCCAATCAATAGGAATCTTGATCTCTAATTAGAGCCCATTAGTGGATAGAATCCATAAGTCCAAATCGGAGTCCGTAAAACTGACCAAAGTAGAAGAATGATGCCAATCAACAAAAATACTTCGGTTCAAGTCAGTTGAAGAATACAAGAAAGAGGGGGTTCGGTCCAACTAAAGTGGAGCGAATTAAAAATAAATAACAGTTCGTAAGCAAATAACAGGAGGTACCATCTGAAGAGGCAAAATAAATATCACTGTACTCTTTTATTCGGGTCACTACATCAATGTTTTTAATAGTCTTCTTGATTGTTCGCTGCAAGATGTACTCTTGTTACAGTATCGAGGCATCTCAATTCGGTTTTGGTACTCCTGGTAATGCCAGCATGCTTTATGACTTTACAGGAGTTTTATATACGGTTAATACTCCTATGTTGTGTAAAATTAAGTAAAAATTTATTTGCTGTATCATTGAAAAAAGGACTGTATTGGACTCCTATTTTATAATAAATAAGAAACTTTCAGAACCTAAAATGTTGTATATATCAAAGTGCAACCCTAATTACAAAGTACCGGAACCGCAGCCGGAACCGGACTATATTATCACTTTTAATGCGAAAATAACCTAGCTTTATTATTAACACAACCCTCCTGGATGTGTTACATTGGCACAAGACGAACTCATGTAATAATTGCCGCGACTCCTGTAATAATAATTACCGCTTGATAGATTTTGAAACAAATCAACTTATGAATTTAGCGTTCAAACCAGTAAATGCTACTCTTGGTCCAAAATGTGCGATTGCGTACAACTCCGCGTTTGGTTTTTGTTTGAGTTAAAGGCAGATTCAGACAGAAAATGGTTGAGTACGTCACTTATCAGAGTTGCTATTTTATATGTATCGAAATATTATAGCTAGGAACGGTATTAAATTTGGAAACACAAAATTGAACTCCACGCTGGAAAATCGCGAACAGGCTCGTAGTCAACTCGTCTTGCTAGAAAGAGTCAAAAAATATTTTCAGGACAGGCATACAAGAATTTTTAATGACTTACAAGCAAGGTTAAAAATTGTTTAGCGGGGGAAGGGAACAAAATTTATTTCCATCCTGGATCCGCCACTGTTTTATTGATGCATTTGATTGTGACTTCAACTCGCTGTACATTTATTTTGTATTTTGATACTTATAATAAAAATAACGACTGATAATTAATTATAAACGTGAAAACAGGTAAAATTCGGCGTTGTTGTACTGCAAAATTGAAAAACTTTTTGCTAAAACATATTTGCTAAACGTCGAAAACTCGCTTAAATTTTCAAATATTTAGGATCACCAAATTGTTTCTGGAGAAAAAATAGCCCAAGACTTGGAAAATGCGATTTTTTAGTACACTGCAAAAAATGGTCAGTCAAATTGACTCGCTCCGAAATATGCTTTTCCTGACTATACAAAGTGAGTTAAATTCGACTCCGCCAGAGAATTCGACTTCGAACATTTTCGCGTGCTTAACGCAACTGGACTCAGCTCCACAAGTTGCGTCGAATGGTGCATAATTTGTCGCAATTTTCGTCAAAAAGTAATAAATGAAACGGTTCAAAAAAATCAAATTTGGGCGTGCAATGACCAGGAACGGCCATGAGAAGATCAAATATGCAAAAATTTTCAAAATTTAGCCGGTTTTAGATAAACGCCTGCTTTTAAAGGATTAACCGAAAGACTCAAATTTTCTGTACAGCGTTCAAATGAATTGTGTGTTACGAAAATTGTTTCTGTAAACTTAATATTTTGCCTTTTCTGCTAGCAATTCCTGGTATGCGGGGCTGTTGTTTCAGAGCTTAATATAAATCAAACGCGACAGTAACGAATTAGAAAATTCACATATTTTAGCAGTAGAAAACTTTCACAAACAGAAAGGGCTTTAAATCAGATTTGTTTGACAAATACAGTTTAACCCAGGAATGGTTTTGAACAAAAATTATTAGCTTGGCGTATTTCGGTCTTTTTTATAATTATATTAATTACCCAAGTAAAAATATATATCTGGTAGGCTTAAACTTAGCAGAAAATAACCTCCAACAGTCAAATTAGATTATTCTAAAATAATTGAAGCTTAAACAATATAAATAGTAATTTTCACAGTATGGTTACTAAGCGACGTTAAAGGCTATATTTTATGAAACTATTAGCTTTGGACTTAGAACTGAATTTTATTATATTTAAAACTTTGACGTTTAGTTTTCCTACTAATAGTATATCACTTTTAGATTTTGTTGCTATTAGTTGAACCTTGCCTCTGAAAAGTAAAGCGCTATTCACACGTGCAAGTTTTTGCTGCGAGAACTTGCAGCTGCACAACTTGCACTTGCAAGTTTTGTCCAAAATCTCGTTCGAAAAACTTGCAGCTGCAAATAAAATTCATTAAAAATCATTGCTAGGGATTTAGTCCACACGTGTGAATAACCATGCAAGTTCACTTAGTTTATTGCAGCCGCTTTCTCACTGACTAATGAAAAAATACAAGTTCTGCGTGCAATTTGCAGCTCCAAGTTTTCGCAGCAAAAAGTTGCATGTGTGAATGGAGCTTAATTTAGAATTCTCCCATAATAGACCCCCAACATATCTGTTTGGAATAGGCATAGGCTTAGGCTAATGTTGATGATAAAAATTATTTTCCATTGTTGAGAGTTAATATTTCTGCCGTGGCTTAGCAAAAAAATTCCCACAGAAAAACAGGACGGTCTTAAAAGCAGCGGCCCATGTTAGGCTTAGGCTTAGGCTTAAGAATATGTTTGTACTACTGAAATTGCGTAGTGGCCATAATTTCATAACCAAGGATTTCGACAAATTTAAATTTTGGCGGAAAAATTTAACTTTTGCGGAAAAATTTAAATTTTGGCGGGAAATTCAAATTTTGGCGGGAAAATTCAAATTTTGGCGGCAAAATTTAAATTTTGGCGGCTAAATTTAAATTTTGGCGGAAAATTCAAACTTTAGTGAGAAAATTTAAATTTTGGCGGGAAATTAAAATTTGGCGTGAAAATTCGAATTTTGACGGGAAAATTTAAATTTTGGCGGAAAATTCAAACTTTAGTGAGAAAATTTAAATTTAGGCGGGAAATTAAAATTTGGCGTGAAAATTCGAATTTTGACGTGAAAATTTAAATTTTGGCGGAGAATTCAAATCTTGGTGGGAAATTTTAATTTTGGCGCAAAATTCAAATTTTGGATTGAAAATTCAAATTTTGGTTGGAAAATTGAAATTTTGGCGAGAAATTTAAATTTTGGCGGGAAATTCAAATTTTGGCGGGAAAATTCCAATTTTGGCGGGAAAATTTAAATTTTGGTGGAAAATTCAAATTTTGGCTTGAAAATTCAAATTTCGGTTTGAAAATTCAAATTTTGAGCGGGAAATTCAAATTTTGGCGGGAAAATCCCAATTTTGGCGGGAAAATCAAATTTCCTGGTAAATTCTAATTTTAGCGCGCGAAAAAACACTCTACCAAAATACTTTGCCATGTTAGTTGCTTGTCCTAAAAGTGACGTGCCAAATCCGACGATAATTTTAGGCTGTAACGATAAAGTCCGACAGTTCGCGCAGCTCTATATTCTATATTAACATACTGCGCAAACTGTATACAAAATGTCTAGCAATGCAATAAACTCTATGCGGACATTTTTTACATAACGCCAAAATGTTCGCACACAGTTTCGCAATAACAGTATAGTTAGCCTTTTTAAAACAGTATAGGGGACTATGGATGTGCGGAGTGCACGTATGGTAACGTGTGAGCGACATTAAGTCCGAATTGAACTTGACGTCATGCGTCTGCAATCCAGCCAATGCTTTTAATCAGTTTAAAAAGAAAGTTGTAAGTATAAGCAAAGATAGAAACAATTCTCCCAACTCTTGTTCAAAGCTTATAATCATTGATGAACAGAAATTTGCGGCACAGTTCTTACTAGTGGCTTTGAAACATTTTTATGCCAAAGAAGCACGATGCTGGGGATAGAAAACCAAATAACAAATGCTCAGATGCAGCTAGCAACACAAACTCGTGCATAAAACAAGAACATAGCAGAGTGAAAATGATCATGTAAATAGAGTTTGGACGAGTTTTACAACTTCAAAAATATTAACGTTTTTTGTGCCGTCAGCTTAAACTGACATCAGCAAGATATGCGTTAAGTGGACGTTTAATAAATTAAAGTAAAGATCAGAAATGAAATAAACTGATTTAAATAAAATTAATGAAATTTTAAGTAAATAATTTATTTTTGCGAAATAAAATGAAATAAAATCTATTATTTGAAAGTAAACTTAACGAAAATATTTACGTTTTTAATAAACCTTATTTTTAAGCAAAATATTAACAGAATTTATTCTAATGAATTATACAGCAAAGGCGAAGCTAAAAATCTATTTATTTTTCTGTTAATCCTTTACTTAGTTACTTTTAAGTAGTTCAAGTAGAAGTTTACTTAATTAATTTGGCTTAAAAACTCAAATAGCTGATTTAAGTAACATTTATTAATTTGTAAGTAAAAAATTTGTCTTTAACAAATAAAATGAAATAAAATCTATTATTTGTAAGTAAACTTAACGAAAATTATTTACGTTTTTAATAAACTTTATTTTTAAGCAAAAAAAGTAACCAAATCCATTCTATTTTAAGTAAATAAAATGAAACCACAACGTCAACTGCCTTCAAATTTGGTAACATTTTATGAAAATACCACAATTCACGGTGTACCTGACGTTTTTAAAACTCAAAATTGGTTCCTAAAACTGGGTTGGGCGTTATTTTTGACAACTGCTACGGTAATATGCGGTGTGTTTATATATCGGCAAATCAATGCTTACATTAATGCTGGCGTCAGAGTGGCGATTGTCACAGAAACGCTACCGGAACTAGAATTACCTTCAATTGCAATTTGTTACGGAGGCGGATGGAATCGAACCCGGATGCGTGCGGATAATGTTGATCATCGATTGATTATGCAATCGGATCCGAATTTTTATCAATTCACCAGTATCTCATCAGATGTTCTAAACACAATTTTAAACGTACGTTTTTTGCTATTTTGCTTTGTTTTATTCAACCTCGTTCACTGTAAGTTCCAGTGAGTTGATTTTAACTCGCAATGAGTTGATTCACTGAGTCAGAGTTAGGATTATCAGTACTCAGAATTGTGAGTTGATTCAACTCAATTTGAATTAAATGATCAATTCATTAGGAATCAAATCAACTGAGAGTGAAAATCAACTTAACTCAGAGTGAGTTAATGATTATTGTTATTAACAAGAAATAACCAACTCGCTATTTGAATTGATTAATCAACTCATTGCAATTTACAGTGTTTTTAAACAATAAAGCGCTATTTTCAAATGTTTGTCGCGTTTCAAACAGCATCTTTCAAAACGTTTTTTGTAAGCGGAGAAATTCTAAAATAACTTGAACTGCACCGAAACGGTATCAAATCATCTGTGTTTGTCAGAACGCTATTTTAGCATCAATATAAAACGCGTATAAAATACACACTGTAAATTTCACTGAGTTGTTTTTGTACTCGCAATGAGTTGAATCACTTAGTCTGAGTTAGGACTATCAGAACTCAGCATTTTGAGTTGATTCAATTCATTCTGAGTTAATTAATCAACTCACCCACAGTCATCTGAACTCAAAGTGACAATTAACTAAAATGAGAGTGAGTTAATCTTTACTGATATTAATTCAGAAATAACCAAGTCTCAATCTGAATTGATCAATCAACTCATTGGAATTTACAGTGCACTAAAAGCGTTTTGCATTTCGAACAAAATTCGTAATTAATATATACTTCAAAAGCAATTACTCAAACAGTATTCAAACAGTATTTTATCTTGTAGAATGACCGTATGTTACAAAAAATGGCAACAACACTGGTATAAACTGAATTCAGTGAAATTAACTCGAAAAAAACTAGTACTTCTTAAAAATAACTACACTGTAAATTCAAATGAGTTGATAAATCAATTCAGCTAGCGAGTTGGTTATTTCTGAATTAATATCAGTAAACATTAACTCATTCTGAGTTGATTTGATTCTCATTCTGAGTTGAATTGACTCTGTGTGAGTTGGTTAGTTAAATCAGAATGTATTGAATCAACTCATAAGTTTGAGTTCTGATAATCCTAACTCAGACTGAGTGATTCAACACATTCTGAGTTAAAATCAACTCACTGAAATTTACAGTGTAATATTTAAAACGGGGCAACACCTAAAAAATTAAAAGGCAACCCCTCTTGTTCACCAAACCAGTCTACTCAGTGCGAAATATATACAATGAAAATTTCTGCGGGGTCAACAAAGCTTATTTAGAATAGGATTTAGAACAACGTTCTAGAGTATACAGATAGTGAAACTTTTCTCGCTTGCTAAGCTCGCTCGCAATTCAAATTGTTGCATAAAATGGCGAAATGAAATCGTGTCGGCGCTACTGATAAGCCAGCAGTCACTTTTACATTTCGGTCCTTAAATTTCAGGACCCACGTATACAACAGGACCGGAACGGATTCCGGTAGGACTGTAATAGGGTAAGCTTAAGCTTTAGACTAATTTTTTGCTTAGGCTTAGGTTTCGGCTTAGGCTTATGCTTACGTATAGTCCAATTTTTACGCTTTGGCTTAGACTTAGATATAGGCTAAATCTTACGCTTAGGCTTAAGCTTTTAGGCTTAGGCTTAGGCTTAAGGCTTAAGCTTAGGCTTAAGCTTAGGCTTAGGCTTAGGATTAGGCTTAGACTTAGGTATACGCTTAGGCTTACGTATAGTCCAAATCTTACGCTTATGCTTAGACTTACATATATGCTAATTCTTACGCTTAAGCTCAGGCTTAGGCTTAGGTTTAGGCTTAGGGTCCGGCTTATGCTTAGGCTTAGGCTTAAGGTAAGTGTAGGCTCATTCTTACGCTTAGACTCCGGCTTAGGCTTGGGCTTAGACTTACGTATAGGCTCATTCTTACGTTTAGGCTCAGGCATTAGACTGAGCCTTAGACTTTAGGAATATGCTAATACTACTGTTACGGCTCTGTTCTATACATCGGCCAATTAAATTTCAGGCCGAAATGACGTCACGCAACATATCGTCATTGCGCGATTTTCACTCGCGATACGCGTACAACTGTCACGAATTTATTCATACCGTGAACATAACCCAACCAAAATTTGATTTTTGCGCAAAGGCAACGATATTTTATCATTGGAACTATTTTTATTGCTACATTAATTGGCTCGGTTTTCAAAATGTGCCTGGATCCGAAGGCGGCGTTCGCGTTTTGATGTCCGAGCCTGATATGGCGAAGGCTGTCGGCCATACGAAACGGGACCATGATAGCTATTTTGCGATTGAATTGTTTGAGGGGTCACGACCAGCGATGCCAAATACCGTCTTTGCAGAAGTCAATTCGTATGTACGTTTTGCAGTGTCAAAAGTAAGCTTATCAGCCGCTAGTCGCAATAATTAAAGTTTTTTGCATAAAGCGATCAAACTGCAATTTTCTTAGTGTAACCAAGACAATTTAAACGCTTTTTAGAGTCCGTCCGAACGTTCTTATGAGTTGATCAGTCAGCTAGTGAATTATAGTTATTTCTGCAGTGGATGTCATCAGAAGCTCAAATATGCAAAAGTTGCTAAATGTGAGAATTTTGTTTGGCAAACGCCAGCCGGCAAGCGAGTCAAATTGCAGCGATAAATATTTACAGCGAAAATACAACCGCATGGAACAAATCAGTGTGGTCAAACGTGACAAACGATGTGGACACAGCCAAAACTGTTTATTCGACTGTATCTACGCGTATTTGGCTCAAAATTGCAGTTGCGTTGCAATATTTGCCGATGTTGACGGAATTGAAAAACTCAAAGTTGAAAATGTTTCAAATTTATCCGACTGTCCTTTGTTTCATCCGGTAGCTTGTGTTGAAGATACAACTCTACATCAATGCAAGCGACTTTGTTTACCGTCTTGTGTTGAAACGCTGTATGATACAAGCAGTACAAGCCGAAGCCTATCATCGCCTGAGACGGGTAGTGTCTTGGTACGTGTCATTAATGGATTGGCCCGTTTTAACTTTAACGGGCGTCCAGGTTTGTTTTGGGTCCATTAAAAGAGTAAGTATAGATTCTAAATTACATTTTTTGCTTAGGCTTAGGCTTAGGAAGACATTTTTGCAACGCTTAGGCTTATGCTTAGACTTTATGCTTAATCAACTGTTACGCCACTACATTGGCCAATGGATTTGAGGTGTGAAATGAAATTTACGTGTCGAAGTATTGTGCTAGCGGACATGGTGACCGATAAGATGATTTTCAATGTCACAGGTTTATTCTGCAGTCTGCAAAAGTACCGTTTTTTAAGAACGGTTCCGGAAATTTCGGTAGGATATATCTCCCCAATCTCGCTTACAGTGTAAGTAGGAACATTGGCCAATTTGTAAGAGTAGTGTCTTGGTCACGAACCAGAAACTGGTTAAAAACATAAGGACTAAAACGGGTAATGAAAATCCTGGAAATAAATTGTGATTAAAAGAAACGAAAAAACAGATATGCGGTTCCGAATCTATGTCGTAATATTGTAATTCTAACTAAGCCTAAGCCTAAGCGTTATAGCATAAATGATTGGCGACCAATTGTTGAGTCGATGAAATTTCGGACTACGAGTTGTCGGGCGACGAGCGGTCAGGCGACAAATTGTCGTGTACCTGCGATTTACGCCTTATAAAATAACACTTTTTTACATTTTTCCCGTATTGAAATGTCTGTACACTGTAAATTTCAGTGAGTTGATTTTAACTCAGAATGAGTTGAATCAATCAGTCTGAGTTAGGATTATCAGAACTCAGAAGTTTGAGTTGCTTCAATTCATACTGACAATTATTGATTAACTCACCCAGAGTCAACTCAATTCAGAGTGGAAATCAACTCAACTGAGAATGAGTTAATGTTTAATGATACTAATTCACAAATAACCAACTCGCGAGCTGAATTGATTTATCAACTCATTGGAATTTACAGTGTATACTGTACGGAAAAGATATGAACCGCCTGTAGTGTGAAATATCCACTTTATTGCACAAGAAGCTAAGAAAATTTAAGAATCATGTCAAAAAAATAACGCTACACTGTAAATTCAATGAATTGATTAATTAACTCAGCTTTAGAGTCAGGTATTTTTGAATTAATAACAGTTTATTCATACTGAGTTGAGTTGATTCCCACTCTGAGTTCAGTTTATTCCGGGTAAGTTGAATAATTACCTAAGTGTAAGAAATTGCTTACACCTAAATCTAAGCGTAAGCTTATGCGCAAAAAAGGTAGTCTCAAGCTTAAGCTTATTCTATTACAGTTCTACTGAAAACGTTCAGCCTTAATATTTACATGAGCCAATAAACCCGTGAACTTGATGATCAATGTATACAACAGAGCCGTTACAATAGACCAATTCTTAAGCCTAAGCCTAAGCAAAAAAAATACTCCAAGCTTAAGCTTATTCAATTACAGTTCCACAGAAAAAAACATTCCGCTCTTGATCTTTACATGGACCGAAACGGTTATTTTACAAATCAACATTAACGCTATTTTCAAAACGAGAAATGAAAAATTTAAACAAATTCCAATTCATTTTTGAAATTTGTTGCTATTTTAGGTTGAAATTGCGTACATTGATCTCACATCGACTTTGATCGAAGAATTTGACGCGTATTCATTGGAAGATTTAGTTTCAAATATTGGTGGCCAGTTAGGCGTTTGGCTGGGTTCGTCAATCGTGAGCATTGTTCAACTGATTATTCTATGTTGTCATGGGTACGGTTAACTAACCCTAACAACGCTAATTTAATATTTCAATCTGTGCTTAAATTTTGTAATTTCATTAATTAAAGTTTCATTTTTAATACTCAAAATATTAATAAAATTATTGCTTTTATGTTGTTTGGTTTGTGGTTTTGTTCACTTCTGGAACACTGGTGGGATTCAATTTTCGGCATCATAATATTACTACTAACGAGTTAAGACGGTAAAAATTGAAATTTTTCAATGGTCCGCCTGGTCAGTAGACTGTAAATTTCAGTGAGTTGATTTTAACTCAGAATGAGAGTTGAATCACTCAGTCTAAGTTATGACTATCAGAACTCACAATTTTGAGTTGATTCAATTCATTCTGAGTTTATTAATTAACTCACCTAGAGTCAACTCAACTCAGAGTGAGACTCAACTAAACTCTGTGTGAGTTATTGTTTGCTGATATTAATTCAGAAATAGCCAAGTCGCTAGCTGAGCTGTTTAATCAACTAATTAGAATTTACAGTATAGAACACTCGTGAATCTTGGTTACTACATTGTTTTATGAGTAGATTTTTCAACAATCCTTCTACAACAGGGAATTGGAGATGCACAGATTTGAGTAAAATTATTTACGCTGCAAATTCCACAGACTTGATTAATCAACTCAGTGAGAGAATTAGTTAGATGTGGTTGTTACTGAGTTGATAGCAGTAAGTATTAAATCATTGTGAGCTGATTTAATTCCGAATAAGTTGATTAATTAACTCACAATGAGTTCCATCAATTCAAAATTCTGAGTTCTGAAAGACCTAATACAGAGCTCAGACATCTGAGTGAATCCAACTCATTCTGAGTTAAAATCAATTCACTGGAGTTTACAGTGATATAAAAAATTATACTGCTTTGATTCGTCACTATTGAGGGGGGCATGGCTTGGATGATTCCCCTTGGATCTGCCAGTGCGACAAACTTATGCTAATTTAATTAACTCTTGGCGATATTGGTAACCCAATTTCCAGAAATTAGGCTTCGGGTTTGAAAATTACTTTAGCTTTCAGTTTTTACCGGTACACTAAAACAAAACTATCGAGAATTATGCTTATACTACTGTTCCGGCCCTGTTCTATACATGGGCCGGTTCTTTTATGCGTTTCACGAATAAATTTCAGGAACTATGAATATATATTACGACTAATTAGCGCTGTACTTAACCATACAATATGTTAATCACTGCTTGATTTATTGCTCAAATGGTTGGGCCGTTCCTGTAATGATCAGGACGGGGGAAGAGATGCTAGTTTGATACCCCCTTCCGACTCGGGGAGATTTTTAGAATTATGAAACTTTCCGCAGTTCGGCAAAATAAAAATAAACCAACGACAAAAATCATTTCAAAGCTGAAACCGAAGTTACCGAGCGAAACAGCTTTGAATCAACCTGAGTTCAGTTGTTTCGAATCCAATCCATTGTTACATATGGTTTTTTGCATTAATTAGTAGTAACCACCACTGTTGAAGACTTGCGGTTTACAGTAATGATTTCACAGCCCAGCAACCACAAATACATGAGACCAATCAGATTTGAGGATGGAACATAGAATTGAATTGTAAATACTACCTTGGCTCGAACGTATCCCCCTCGCGCCGGCCAACTTATACCCAAATCAATGCCTTTGCTGAAAATTGATTGGTCGTTAGTATAGTTGTTACAGGGTGCGGCTCATGTAAACATCAGGGGCGGAACGCTTTTCAACGGGACTGCAATAGAATAAGCTTAAGCTTTAGACTAATTTTTTTTCGTTTTAGGCTTAGGATTGAGCTTTGGCTTAGGTATAAGATCGTTCTAACTCTTAGGCTTAGATTTAGGATTAGGCTTTGGCTTAGGTATAAGCTCGTTCTCACCCTTAGGTTTAGATTTAGGATTAGGCTTAAATTCGTTCTTACGCTTAGGCTTAGGCTTAGGAATATGCTCTTTACTACTGTCACGGCCCTGTTCTCTAAACTGGCCCAAGGGACCAATATATTTGCAGGCGTTTAGAAGGCTCAGAACTATTCTGGAAAAAATATTGTAGTAGAGTGCTGAGATCCTATATATCAAGCTCTTCGCTACTGTTTCAAGTACGGTGTTTACTGTAAATTCCAATGAGTTGATTAAACAACTCAACTAGCGAGTTACTTATTTCTGCATTGATAGTACGCGATAACTCAGTCTGAGTTGCAGTGATTTTAACTCTGAGTTGAGTTGTTTCTAGCTGAAGTGATTAAATAACTCAGAATGAGTACAATTGAAGCGGAAATTTGAGTTCTCAGAGTACTAACTAAGATTGAGTGATATATCTCATGCTGGGTTAAAAACGACGGAAAATAACGAATTTGTGTCAGGCTTTCGGAGTCAACAATCCGCAAGGTTTGTTTGCCATCCGCCTGAAGTAAACCGAAAATGCCTTCCTTGATGTGAACTGGGCCAATGTGCAGAACAGGCCGTAATAGTAGTAGTATAAGCATATTCCTAAGCCAGCTTGCTGATACTAAATCAGAAAGTTTAGGCTTAGACTTAGGTATATATACATTTTTTTCAAGGCTTAGCCTTAGCTGATTGTAGTGACCCGAACAAAAGAGGGGTGACTGATATTTATTTGGCCTCTTCAGAGGGTCCCCCTGTTATTCGGTTATGGACTGTTATTTATTTTTAACCCGCCCTCTGCCGCCCTTACTGACATATATCCGGTCTTGCAACTAACCGTTAAATTAAACGTTTGGTCTTGAATCAAAAGCTTGAGTGATAAAGCAAGGTTATACTTAGGAATGTACCATCAAACTTAAGTATGCTTTAAAGTTTCGAACTCAACTTTAATTGGGCGTGGAGTCATTTATGCGCTTAGAGATAATTGACATATATGGACTCTAATTAGTCTTTAGGAACTTTATCCGTTTACATACTCTTATTAGGGATACGGACTCCAATTGATTGAGACTCAAAATGGGGACCCCCCTTCTTATTACCACCGTCTTATTCGGGTCACTACAGTAGGTTTAGAAATACGCTTAATCTTGAGTAAAAGCAACATTTTGCGCAGTTCGAAATGCTAAGCGTATAATTTGGGTGTGGAAATATTAGGGAAGATTATGAGAAGCTAAAATAATCAAAAATGTTCAAAATCCAACCATTTTTAGGCAAACGCCGGATGGGCCATAAAACCGAAAAGACCCTAGCAACAACTGCTATTGCGTTCAGACAGTATACAGGCGTTTATGTATTTTCGCAAATCATCTCCCACGTTCCGTATCAGCCAAATGTATGACACATCATTTTGTTTCGTGAACAGATGCCAACTGAGACAATTACCCTGTAAATCCCAGTGAGTTGATTTTAACTCAGTGAGAGTTGAATACACGGAATCAACTGAACTCAGAGTGTGGATCAACTCAACTCAGATTGAGTTAATTTTTACTCTTATTAACTCAGAAATAACTAACTCTCTAGCTGAGTTGGTTAATCAACTCATTCGAATTTATCGCAATAGGTGTTCAGGACACGACATATAAACCATATGGTAAAAATTATGACATCTACAAATGAGTCAAATAATAAATCAGAATTTTTTGCCAATGTGTCCATTCACGGCCTACCAGACTACTACAAAAGCCAACGCCGATCAGCAAAAATATTCTGGTTTGCATTTAATTTCGGCGCTATGTTACACTTATTTAATCACAATGCATGTAATTGCATATGTGCGTGCAACAGTAAAAATTGCAACTTTAACGCAAACTGAAGATGCAGTGCAGTTGCCGTCAATTGCAATTTGTTATGGAGGCGGATGGAATTGGACAAAAATGACCGCAGACAATGTTGATCCCAGGCTCGTCCTGCAATCGTCGCGTATGGATTATTTGTTGCATCATGAAGCACCGACAGTGTTAAATGAAATCGTTGTGGTACGATAATTTATAAGTCATACTGTAAATTCTAATGAGTTGAATAATCAAATTAGCTAGCGAGCGAGTTCATAATCATTTCGGAGTTAATAATTGTAAGCATTAACTCACTCTAAAGTTGAGTTGATTTTCAATCTAAGTGAATTTTATTAAAGATGAGTTTAATCAATTAACTCTGAACGAGTCGAATTGTTTACTGTTATTAACTCCTTCTCACATTGAGTTGCCTGTAGGCAACTCAGCGCAGTGTATATACGTTAAATAGTATATATCGCACCGTGTTTAACAATTGCAACTCGTATACATAGTACTAAATCACCACAAGACGTGAGAGCCCCTTCGGGCTCGAGCGTCAAGCTCCTATAGCTAAATGGTGATGCTATAGGCCTCCCACTCCAGTCACTGGAGTTCGAATCCTAGCATAAAAGTAGGGCTCAGTGAAATAGAAAATATTCATGTGAGAAAGGGTTAACTTAAAAATAACCAGAAATATCTAAGTTGCATCTCTGAGTGGATTAATCAACTAATTGGAATTTACAGTGTACAGAGTGCGGCGATAAAACCAAAGTAGACAATGTCCACACTTTGTATACAAAAGTATGCAACCGAGGAATTTTTGTATATTTTCATTGACACAGGCTTAGGCTAAGGTTTAGGTTTTGGACAAGGATTAGCTATAAATGCTACTTTGTAGAACTTCAAATCACTGTCAAATTTTGTACTGAACAATATTGTGAATTTCATATGATTCAAAATGCAGCTGTGATTCCGGGGAAGTTGATCAATTAAATCAGAATGAGGTGAATCAACGCAGATGTGCGAGTTCTGATAATCCTAACTCAGACTGAGTGGTTCAACTCATTCTGAGCTAAAATCAGCTCACTGGAATTTATAGTGAGAAAAGAATCGAATTTGGGCAACAGATGTGGAAGTTTTATTTACGGCAAAATATTCCCGATATTTGATCTCGGAGTCACTTTGTAGGAATATTGTGAAAACTCTGCCAACGTTTATTGGCAAAATTTGTTTGGTTCAAACCAAGACAACCCATGAGATTCACTGAATGACACAATGTAAATTTCAGAAAGTTGATTTTAACTCAGAATGAGTCGAATCACTCATTCTGAGTTAATTAATCAACTCTCCCCGAGTCAACTCAACTGAGAAAAATCAACTCAAACCAGAGTGAGTTAATGCTTAATGATGTTGATTCAGAAACAAATAACTCACTGGCTGAATTGATTAATCAATTCATTGGAATTTACAGTGCTCAGGACGAACGATCTACTGCAGTGACAAAATAAATCGCACAATTGTTTATTACAGATATGCTGCAATTGTTAGATATGATCTAAAAATTACGAAATTCATTCAAAATCTTAAAAAAATTTCGGTTCGTCCACTGGTGGTTGAATTTTATAAGGTCTGATGAATATTTGCATGCCACAACTGTGTTGGCAGAAAAATAAAACATCTTTGAAACTTTAATACTTCAATATCCGTTTTCCGTTTGTGTTATTTTTACGTTACAGGCTGAGTTGCTCGCCCGCAACATTTCAACGTTCACTGAATTTTTGCAAACCTACGCATATGACTGCTCCGACCTGGTCGGATACATAGAAGGATTTTCGGAAAACTTTTGTGCCAACGCGACAATATTTTATCATTGGGAATATTTCTACTGTTACATTGGAAACAGCCGGGTCCAACGAATACCCGGAATCAATGGAGCGTATCGATTTATTTTAACTGAGCCAAATCAAACTAAAGCCATGCAACCGGAACTACGAGATTTGGACAGTTATTTCGGCATTGAGCTGTTTGAAGGCGACCGTCCGTATCAGCCAAATACTTTGTCGGTTCCGATTGGATACTCGGTAACATTTACTATTTTCAAGGTAAGTCGTAGTGGCGGATGCCGGATTTTAAAAAATCGAAAGCCAAAAAATATTATAACATTTATTTTTAGCAGACAAATATCATGCCTATACAAGCATATAAATAGAGACATAATGGCTGGGTTTCTGAAATTTTACTTAAGTATTTACTTAAGTTATACTTAAGTAATTACTTAATTCGCCGACTTTTGTAAATACGTAAATTTTCGAGCACAACCAAAGAAGCGCCAAATAACGGCCATTGTCATGAAAAGAAACGAACAGTCTTGCTTTATATTAAGGAGGCATCATGAGTCTACAATTTCAATTAGGACAGGGTTATTATGCTTGAGCGGTTAATTTGTAGTATATCAAAATTAGTCAACGACTTAAGCATTTACTTAACATAAGTACGCTTTTAAAAACGGCAAAATAGTTAAACAATTACTTAGCTCGTACTTAAGTACTAAGTCGTACTTAAGTAGCGTTTTGGAATCCCAGCCAATATTACGAACTGACTGAGTTTGGTTCAAGAAATAAGCAGGAAAGCGGAAATATATACACAGCTGCTAAATATTGGAAAGTCCTTCAACAGCCATCGTGAGGGAATTTGTACTACAATGTAAATTCTAATGAGTTGATTAATTAACTAAAAAATGAGTTCAATCAATTCAGAATTCTGAGTTCTGAAACGCCTAATTCAAGCTCAGGCTTCTGAGTGGATTCAACTCATTCTGAGTTCAAATCAACTCACAGCAAATTACAGTGTATCGCATTCGTCCTGGTTCGTAATTGGTTGTAATTCAGTATGAGTTGAATCAATAAGTCCGAATTAGGTGTTTTAGAGCTCAAAATTCCGAATTGATTGTACTCTTTGAGTTATTAAATCAACTCACCAGGAACTAAATCTGCTCAGAGTTAGTTTAATGTATATTGTTGCACTGTATATTCCAGTGAGTTGATTTCAACTCAGAATGAGTTGAATAACTCATTCTGAGTTAGGACTATCAGAACTCGTAATTCTGAGTTGATTCAACTCATTCTGATTTAATTAATCAACTTGTCCGGAATCAACTCAACTCAGAGTGAGAATCAGCTCTCAATTCAAAGTGAGTTAAAGTTAACTGTTTTTAACACAGAAATAACTAACTTTTCGTCTGAGTTGATTAATTAGCTCATTGGGATTTACAATGTGTTTAACTCAGAAATAGCCAGAAATGACAAATTTGTTCTCTGAGTATATAGATTAATTAACTCACTATGAAATTTAAATTTTTTCAATCTGTACTTAAACAACCTTAATCTGCTGTACTTTGAGTTGTTGGAGGTGAAAACCTTGTAACCACTTTTAGTACACTGCAAATTCCAGTGAGTTGATTTTAACGCAGAATCAGTTGAGCCCACTCACAAGTATGAACTCTGAATTAGGTCTTTCAGTACTCAAAATTCCGAATTAATTGAACTCATTCTAAAGTTATTCACCAACTTACCCGGAATTAAATCAACTCTGAGTGCGCTAATATAATTAACTCAGAAATATCCAAAAATAACTAATTCTCTCTTTGAGTTGATTAACTCATGCAATTTACAGTGTAGAAATAACAAAATAGTTCTTTTATTAGATTAAGCAGCTCACTGGCATTCGAAATTTTGTCCAATAAACCTATATATCTAATCGCAGTTATGTTAGCGTTGAAATTTTTGTGTAACCACTTTGACTTGAAGCATTTATTTATCATCCAGAGACAATACAAACGCTTACATCGAATCAGCGCATTGAAACCACAGATTCGATGTGAAGACGATCATAATTGCATGTACGATTGCTTATACATATCCATGGTTGAATATTGCAATTGTGTAGCGATAACTGCAAACTTAGAAAAACTGCAACAAATTTTACCAGAAACAAATGTGTCAAATATGACGCAATGTTTACCGTTTGATTCAATGGAGTGCGTTGAAACTGACAGCTGTAAAACGGAACTAAAACATTGTGCCGCCCAATGCCTACCGAAATGCAACGAGATACAATACATTGCTGCTGGCAATGGTCGGCCGTTTTTTGACGAAGCTGGCAGTATTAGCGAAGTATGTTAAAGTTTATAAGTTTTTAGCTTAAAGCTAAAAAATAATTAAAGCTGGAACGCCACACATACGTATTTTGAGCATCGTTACAGTTGATTTTATATACGCATGCAAATTTAATGGTAAAATGCAAAAAATACGTCACTGTTCTGGAAACCACGTCATTTTTTGTAGATTCACTTGAATATAACGTCCTTTTCTACAGTTGTATCCGCGTCCGGGTATTCCGGTAATCTATTCGTTTCTTACACAGAGTGTACTATCAGCTGCCTGCTGCAGTGACTAGAATCAGAGGACTATGTAAGCTTAAGTTTTAGACTAAATTTTTTGCTTAGGTTTAGGCTTAGGTTTAGGCTTAGGAATATGCTTAGACCAGTGTTCCGGCCTTGTTCCATACATGGGCCGAAAAATAAATAACGGTCCGGACCAAATAGCGACGGAAGTAACATTTGGAGATACGAAAATTAATATCAATATCCCTCCACTCTTATTCGGGTTGCTACAGTAATTGCAATCTGTGGACGCACAATATATACACAATGTACAATGTTTAACAATATTACTTCCATGTATATGCAGTACAAACTCTCCATAGACATGAGTGCACAGTTGAGCTTAAGCCTTAAGCCCCTATTGCTCAGTGGCGGAAATACATATATACATCGTAGGCGAATAAGCAGTGGTTCGAATCCTAGCTTGAAATAGGTTTAGAGATGAAATAGGAAACATGCACTGTAGTGACCCGAATAAGAGGGGGTATTAAAGAGGGACTCCACTTTGAGACCCAATCAATAGGAGTCCGTATACCTAATAAGAGTCCGTAAGTGGATAGCGTCCCAAATTCCTAGTTAGGGTCCATAAATGTCAATTATCTCAATTTTAATGTATAAATGACTCCATGACCAAATAAAGTTGAGTTCGAAACTTTAAAGCATACTTTAAGTTTTGAAAGTGCATTCTAAACTATAACCTTGCATTATTGCTCAAGGTTTTGATACAAGACAAATAAACGTTTAATTCAACGGATAATGGCAATACCGAATGTATATCAGTAACGAAGGGCAGCGGAGGGTGGGTTAAAAATAAATAACAGTCCGTAACCAAATAATAGTGGGGGTACCTTTTGGAGAGGTCAAATAAATACCAACCCCCTCTTATCCGGGTCACTACAGTACAGGAAGTGTCAAGTTAATACTCAGTATGATTTCACAAACCCAGTGTCTGTTGTTGTTGCTGTTGCTGTTGTTGTTGTTCTTATTGTTGTTGTTGTTTCAGGTTATCCTACAGTACACCGATTTTATAACTACCCTCATTCAAGAATCAGACGAATACACGATGGAAAATTTAATTTCAAACATTGGAGGTCAACTTGGTGTTTGGCTTGGATCGTCACTTTTAAGCGTGATCCAATTGGTGTTTCTGTGCTCTTGTGGGTACGGTCGGGACAAGAAAACTACATGATGGCTTCGTCCGGAGCCAATATTCTCAAATGCGTATAGCGCCTATCATCAGTAAGCAATTATAGATATCAAAATTCGTACTGAAGCAGGGCAAATCAAACGCAAACAATATGCTGAACTTCGAACCTCACCATGCGCTGGTTCCAAAGTTATACAGTACCTAACACCAACTGGTGATATAGGCGACTTTTGAAAATGTGGGCTCTGAAACGAGCCTTGTTTCCAGCAATAGAGATAAACGGAAGCCATACAGTGTTCGAAGTTTGGCCCATTTTAAACAACAAATGGCACAAATGGCCTGCTCTATAAGGCTAAACCTGATCTAAATCTATGATGTATCTATCCCTAAACCTAAGCCTAAGACTAAACCTAAGGGTTGCGTTATACTCATTGCGCACCGCAGGATGCCGGCGACCGGCACGATGAAATTATTCCATTAACAAGTGCCACACGCCACCACGTGATTTAGCCGAAAGTGTTTGCAACGCATAGCGACTTGCGGCGGCTATCGGCGGCATCCAGCACAATAAAGTATAGCGCAACCCTAACTCACAAAGTCTTCCAGTCGGCAGCAATTAACATTTGCGAGAAGTTTCACCAAAACCAGATTATATAAGCTAACACTTTTTACTCCAATACTTGTGACAGTAAACATTAAAAAAACACAACGCACACGCATTTGTTCAAATCAACTTTAATCACAGTCGATACTTTCAAATGAATTTAGCACCTATCGACAAATAGAAATAGCGGGCCATGTATAGAGAACAGGGCCGGATCATTTCCCGGACGGGCTACAATACAGTCAGTTTAACCGTTTCTCACATGAATATTTTCTATTTCCTATGAAACCTACTTTTATGCTAGGATTCGAACTTCAGTGACTGGAATGTGAGGCGTGCACCATCACCACTCAGCTATAGGAGCTTGACGCTCGAGCCCGAGGGGGCTCTCACATCTTGTGGTGATTTAGTACTATGTATACGTGTTGCAATTGTTAAACACGGTGCGATATATACTATTTAACGTATATACACTGCACTGAGTTGCCTACAAGCAATTCAATGTGAGAAGGGGATAAGCTTTAGACTAATTTTTTTCTTAGACTTAGGCTTAGGCTTAGGTTTAGGAATAGGCTCATCCATACGCTTAGGCTTAGGCTTAAGAATATGTTTATACTACTGTTCCGACCCTGTTGTTCTATACATTGGCCGAAATAGCTCCTCAAACAAGCGTATTGCATAAGCTACTGATAACAGAAGTAGGGTATAAATGTTCATTATTCAATAGTTGAAAAGTTACAAGAGTTATTTGAAATTAGCGATAGATGCTATAGCGATTGGATATATATATATATATATATATATATACACTAGCACTAAACGTAGTGTCGTTGCTCATAGACTTTGAACGTGTTGCGAATTAAACATTTCGGCCCAATACGTATAGATCAGGGCCGTGCAGTGTTAGCCAGTGTAAAAACGGATAGTAGAAATAACAGAAACGGAAACGGAAACGAAAAACGAAAAACGAATATTGAAGTATAAAAGTTTCCAAAATGTTTCATTTTTCTGCGAACACAATTGAGGCGTGCATAAATTCGCCGGTCTTTCAAAAATTTCAAAAAATGACGGTGTTACATCGAAATTATTAAGATTTTGGATGAATTTCGTAATTCTTATTTGATTTCAAACAATTGCAACATATCTGTAACAAAAAATTACGAGATATATGCGTGATTTATAACGAATTTTGAACACAAAAATTATACAATTTCTGTTATTTCTATAACAAAAACGGAAACAGACACCAATTTTTCACCGGAAACGGAAACGGAAACGAATGCCCGGTTACATCCTGGTGTTAGCATACTCCTAAGCCTAAGCCTAAGCTTAAAGCGTGAGAACGAACTTATACCAAAGCCTAGCCTAAAGCAAAAAAAGTAGTCTAAAGCTAAAGCTTACTCTATTGCAGTCTCGCATAAAAACGTTCGGCCCGTGATCTTTACATATGGGCCAAAATTTCCACAATTTTTCCACTTCACTGTATTCGTACTTTACAGAAATGTTTACAGAAATGCAAGAAAATTTAAGCTCAAATTTTTTCTACAACAATACCGTTTTTTCTAGTACACACGATCAGACAGATTAATAAAATACAGTGTATATTTTAAAAATTCTTTCACACTGTTAGCAATTTACATTTGCTTATTTCACAACTCTGATCTTTACCCAAAAATGGTTTTAATCTCAACCAAACTACTATTTTCAATTTCAACTAAACTTTGTTTGACATCGTTCAATGTGCTCGGATCAACTCTTGGCAACGGCGCTCGTGCAGGACCAAAATTTAACCCAGTAAACAAACGCATCGCAAGTTTGCAAGCTGGTATAAAATGACCTAAAACCGATCGCAAAATCATCGAATCACCACACTGCAAATTTCAATGAGTTGATTTTAACTCAGAATGAGTTGAATCACTCAGTCTGAGTTAGGAGTATCGGAACTCAAAATTTTGAGTTGATTCAATTCATTCTGAGTTTATTAATCAACTCACCCAGAATCAACGCAACTCACAGTGAGAATCAAGTCAACCCAGAGTGAGTAAAGTATTCTGTTATTAACACAGAATTAACTAACTTTCCGTCTGAGTTGATTAAATTAACTCATTGGAATTTACACTGCAAATATATACCGTAATTAAAGCAAATGGCTGTAAGCAATTGATTGTCAGAGTGCAAACGGATAGTGAAAATAACGGAAACGGATACGGATACTGAAAACAACGGAAACGGATACGGATACTGAAAACAACGGAAACGGATACGGATACTGATTAAAATATCGCAACCGGAAACTCAATCGCCGTATATCTGCATTGAAAAATTGAATTATTTATCAGCGATTTACAACGAATTATGCGCAGAAAAACAAGGAAGAAATTTCCGGTATTTCTACAAACGATAACTGACACCGATTTTTACTGGAAACGAAAATCCGGCTACCCCCTGTTGATTTCCGTTGAATTACAAGGAGCGGATCGATTTTACTTTACCTCCTCTTTTTAGGGGGGGTCATTATTATCGCAAGCATGCAATAATCCCCTAAATAAGCGGGGGGATCGGTCAAAAACGCAACGTGCGCTGATTTCATTTTTTTCCACAGAATGTACCCAGTTGCACACTCTTGTTAAATATTATCCACTCTTGGTTAGTGCCAAACAATCGAAAAAATTACACTTTGGTTATGGCCCACACTGTAAATTCCAATGAGTTGATCAATCAATTCAGCTAGCGAGTTGGTTATTTCTGAATTAATATCAGTATACATTAACTTACTCTGAGTTGATTTGATTCTCACTCTGAGTTGAGTTGACGCTGGGTGAGTTGATTAATTAACTCATAATGAATTGAATCAACTCAAATTTCTGAGTTCTGAAAGTCCTAACTCAGACTGAGTGATTCAACTCATTCTGAGTTAAAATAAACTCACTGAAATTTACAGTGCATGTTAATAATACTGCCCTGCACACTGACGAATAGGTGAACAGAGGAACTTTGAGACTGAAAAGCTTAAGCTTACACTTAGACTTAGGTTAGACTTCTGTTTAGGCACAGGCTTAGGTTTGCGTTTAAGCTTATGCTTTGTTGGCAGGCTTTGATAATTAATATAGGCCGATCAAATCACATTTTGACCCATACATCTAACTGCATGTATTTATAATTTTAAATGTTCTCGATCTGAAGATAGAATAGCTTTTAAACCCCCTAGAAAACTTTTAACCTCGTTTGTAAATCATGTCAATTCCTTGAATTCCCCTGCTACAAATTTTTAAGCCCCCCCCCTTGCATGTTGAACCTGCAATGGTGTTGGTTTTTAGGACTTAAAGAATTTTAAAATTTTAAACTAACCAAAATTGATGCGAAAACATTTTGTCGTATAAAATTTCAAATCAAAACTTACATTTACCACTTTGACTTATAATATCAAACGTTTGAATAATTTCACGCTGAAACAAAATATGTAACTTCTTATGTACTCTTGGGCCCATATTCTCAAACGCCTATAGCATCTATCGCCAGTTAGTAATAGGTTTTCAAACAAACAAACTGCTGCAATTGCAGATTTCAAAATTTGTACAGAAGTAGAGTTAAATCGAATGAAATAAATGTGCTGAATTTCAAACCTCATCATTCCCTGGTTCGAAAGCTATAACACCTATCACCAAATGGTAACAGGTGCTACAAACATTAGAGAAAACAGGCTTAGATGATTATGTTAATTATATGAACTTGTCTGCACTTCTTATAACGATAAAGTTAAGCTAAAACCCAAATCTAAACCTAAACATAAGAATAATCTTTATCCTATGCACCGGTCATTAATAAAGATGCAACGCGGTGGTGGAAAACTGAATTCCGTTTGAAAATAACATTTTTGAACAATTCCCAAACTCCAAATAACTCAAAATTTAGTAACAGAATTTAAGTTTGCAAACTTTCAAAACCTTTCTAATCAGTTTGAAAATTGTCATAATATCGAAAGAAAAACATTAAATACAATCTTTAAACTGCAATAATATGACGTACATATTTAATCAACTGTCAAGATTCGCATTGCAAAAACATTCACAACTCCGGAATACTTTAAAACTAAATTTAAAATCAGCTTCATAGTCAAATCTCTTCATAAACCAGCTAATTTTATGACAAAAAATGGTTTGCGGTCCCGAGAGTTAAAGCAAAAAATAGATTTTTTTCTCAAATTCAAATTTGTGCGCGGAATGATAACGACAGCTGACCCATGTATAGAACAGGGCCGGATCGTTTTCAGGCGGTGCTGTAATAGAGTTAGTTGAAGCTTTAGACTAACTTTTTTGCTTAATCATAGGCTTAGGCTTAGGCTTAGACTTAGGAATAGGCTCATCCTTTCCCTTAGGCTTAGGCTTACGCTTAGGCTTAGGCTTAGAAATATGCTTATACTACTGTTCCGGCCATGTTTGGGCCGGACAGCTCATAAAAGATGCTCAAATAAAAACTTTCAAAATCGAATCATTTTTGGGCAAACGCCGACTGAGGATAGTAAACAAAAACGTTGATTACAATATTTTACCTGTAGTTTTCTTGCTAACTCTAAATTCTTGTCGCTACCGTGTAAACACTCGTGCATTCGATTAATTGTCGGTCCAAAGAAATTAGCGCCGGCAGTTATACTCGACGAGCACCCCATTGCGTATCCAGCGACCAGCATCTAAAACATTAATTATGATTAGGCTTAGGTTTCGCCTCAGACTGAACGTATGTTTAGATTTAGGAAAATAATACACAGCACGGTACAGCCGGAGGTCTGCGTCCGACTCCGGCTCTGGCGGAAAATCGGCCTCCGGCTCCGGCTCCGGTAGAATTTTTGCTTGCCGGAGTTTCCGGCAGTTTCGGTAGTAAAATTTTGCATAATTTTTCAAAATTTATCTGTTTAGCGCGTTTCGTTTTGCCTTTGTCACAATTTTCAGGAAAGAATTTCTGAAATTTCGCGGAAAATTGGCGTACAACCAAACAACTTAACAACATATTGCAGATATTGGCTAAAATTTACTAATTAACCATCATTTTTACTACCTAATTTCGTCTCACCTCCCGCTCTGGCTCCGACTCCGGCAAGTTTCGTTGACCTCCAGCTTCGACTCCGGCTCCGGTATATTTCACATCCGGTTGTACCCTGATACACAGTCATATGGGGCGAGGAAAATATTTGCCTTCTAGCCAACTAGAGGTAGGGATGTATAAAGTCCGATAGGGCAGCGTATTATGCACTGGACTAACATTTTTTTCAAGCGAACGCAGTAAGCAAAAAACACCTTTAGACTCCTTGTAGGAATATTTGAAAATTTAGAAAAATGTCTATTACATTTCAGTCTAGAAAATTCAGTGAGTATATTCATACCTTCTTCATAGCCACACATACAAACCAATACCACTTTTTACCAGTTGGTGATAGGTCCTGTAAGTTTCGAGTTGAAACGCTATACACATATAGATAGCTACCAGCAACGGTGTAACCAGATATCCGTTTCCGTTATAGAAATAACGGATATTTTGTAATTTCTACGTACAAAATTAATACTTATAAATCACGTGTAATATAGGTATCACAATTTTTCGTTACAACTATGCTGTAATTGTTCGAAATGAAATAAAAATTATGAAATTCATCAAAAATTTTAAAAATTTCGATGCATCCGCCATATTTGCTTCAATTGTAAACGCCCGGTGAATATATATTTGCCACCACTCAACTACTGGGTTGGCAGAAAAATAAAACATCTTTGAAACTTTTCTACTTCAATATCCGTTTTCCGTTTCCGTTTGTGCGTTTCCGTTAATTTTACTATCCGTTTACGTACATCATGCAGTACAAACACCTAAAGCGAACGCACGAAAGCAAAGTTTCTGGTGGGTCTATAAAAGAGTAGGTTTAGATTCTATATTTCATTGTTTTGCTTAGGCTTAGGCTTAGGCTTAGGGACACATTCTTGCAACGCTTAGGCTTAGTCTTAGGCTTAGGCTTAGGAATGCACTTAATCTACTGTTACGCCCCTTAAAGTAACGTTGGCCACGATAACTAAAGAAAACGGTTTCAGACTATGCGATCCAGCAGTTTACTCTAAAGCCGGTGAAAAGGTTTTTTCTTTATTTTTCCTAATATCTCGGACCTATTATTATGGCCGCTTACAGGGTGCAGCCGGAATTACAATTTACCGGAACCGGAATTTAAAAAAATTACTGGAAACGGAACCGGAAAATGAAAAATACATGCCACCGAAAAATTCATTTTAATTTTTTTTTTCAAGGTGAAATAATCCTTACTCAGAGATAGGTATTCACTTTATCTGCTGTGTTTTAGATTTTCATAATCCACGAAAGCGTAAATCAACCTTCGATGGTTCATTTTCGGCGATTGTCAAGGTTTATATACGTACTATACAAACGAAATCGACTTAATTTTGTATCGTCATTTTTTGAGTAAAATAATTAACCGACCAAAATTTACTACCGAAATTTTTAATTCCGGTAAAACTCTACCGGAACCGGAAGGTCAAACATTGCCGGAACCAGAACCGGAATTCCGGATGCACCATGACTGCTTTGTATAAGCGGTAGCTATAGTAAATGATTAAACCAATACAAACTTGATCATATCCGGTAAATATTTGGTATATTCGATAGCAATTGTTATCCCGCATACAAGAAGCCATCATTGCATCGTCCAGTTCAAACGCAGTAAATTTAACACCAACTAACGTTGGAATACATTTGAACGCCAGTTCAACAATACGTTTAACGCTCACTGAAAATAAAAATTACACGAATTGAAACCATCTTAATGGACTCGAATATACACGTTCTTCAGCGTAGACCTTGGCTTAGACTTAGGTTTAAGTTTCGGAAAATGCTCTCGTCAGCGTTAAGCCTTTGCCCCAGTCTTTTCCTAAACCTAAGTCTGAACCTTAATTTTATATGTAGTAAAGAAGAAGTGTAAAATAGCTAATAGAATGACTCAATTTTTAGCTATTTTTCCCCACTGGGGGCTCCCATACTAAGCAATACATTATTGAGACAGCGCCCCATGTAAAGGTCAGGGGCGGAACATATTTCTGTGGGAATAGAATAGAATAAGCTTAAGCTGTAGACTAATTTTTTGCTTGGCTTAGGCTTAGGGTTAGGCTTAGGCTTAGGAATACGCTCATTCTTTACGCTTAGGCTTAGGCTTAGGCTTAGGTTTAGGAATATGCTTATAATACTGTTCCGCCCTTGTTCTTTACATTAGCCGAGACAGCTAAAATCGTTGATAAAGTACTTTTTGACTGTTCTGGCATATGACAACGAAAACTGCTGTATCATGAAGGGCACTGGCTCCAGAATAGGCGAAATTGAATATACAACGGACGCTCAGTTTCTGAAACTGTGGGCCAATTTTTCGACCGGTGGGAAGGCTACAAATGTTCCCGAAACAGAAATGTGATATCATAGATTGACTCGAGTGGGTCGGAACTTACCAGTGACGCCATTCATAGTCGGAAAATGATAATAAAGGAATCTTGTGTCTGGTGCTGCAGCGGCGATTTCTTTCAGATAATCTACAACGGATTCTGTAAAAAAAGAACGACATATATGTCCTTCTTTTTATGGCAATTTGAAAAAAAAACTGAAAACTTGGCCTATATTTTCAAATGTGTATAGCAACTATCATCAGTTAGTAATAGGTTTTCAAATCTACTAAACTATTGCAGTTGTTGAACGCAAAATTGCTACACGAGTACAGGAAATCATATGTGAAAAAATGTTCCGAATTTTGAGCTTCATGATCACTCGTCGGCAAACAACATAGTTTTAACGGTGATAGGTGTAATGTGTCATATTGTCCGGTGTTACGTTGTTTATTTAATGGTTTGTTATCAAAGTTACCGATAAAAAGTTTTTGTAACGTAAATCGAATGAGTAACATCTGTGCACTGTTAAATTTCACAACTGTATTGAACGCAGAAGAAAAAATAAAAACAGGCAAGGCAGGTAACAGTAAAGGAATTTTGCGTGGGTATACCCGCGAGTACAAAAATACAATTTCTGCGGATAAATCGCAACACGGCTAAAAAATCTTTACCCACTTACACCTCTGCCGCTGAACAGTGACGCCCGAACGGTTTATACCGGTGTGAACCCGGAGCACAGCAGCTAAACGCCTAACAAGAGCGGCTATCAAGCCATACACAGAATGCAATGTTTAATAGGCAATCAAAAGTAAAAAAAAACCCTGAAAAATACTGCAAATCAAAGCCTTGCAAGCGAAGCGATCGCGAAAATTGTTCATTTTGCGGTAAATATCACAAATTCCAATGCAAAACTTATGTTTTAGTAAAGGTACTATCGGTGCTCAAAGTAATTTTACTCCGTAGTTTCGCTTTCTGTATTCTGATTGTGAGTTGTGACGCAATTTAAACGCAATGACGATTCCTAATAAAGCGAATGGTGTTTAGGCCAAGCTGAAACGTTACCGGTCCAAACCATTTTGCTTACCGGCCGAGTCCGGCTTAAAAAACGACGGGCACATCGCAGCAATCGCATCGGCTTTCATTTCTTGGGCGTGTTTCGCCTGAAAATAGCACCTATAGAATCGTGTTATAAGCTGGGGCACTGTAAATTCCAGTGAGGTTGATTTTAACACAGAATGAGAGTTGAATCACACTCAGTCTGAGTTAGGTATCAGAACTCAGCATTGTGAGTTGGTTCAACTCAATGTGAATTAACTGATAAACTCACCCGGAAACAAATCAACTGAATGTCAAAATTAACTCAACTCAGAGTGAGTTCATGCTTATTGTTATTAACTAAGAAACAATTAACTCGCTAGCTGAGTTGATCATTGAAACTCATTGGAATTTACAGTGTGATTGGTTCTTCGAACAGATGCAATCAATCAATTGCGTTCAATGGAAACTTTGAGTTCTGATAGTCCTAACTACATTGAGTTATATAACTCATTCTACGTTAAAATCAAATCATTGAAATTTACAGTGCTGAACAGTCCTGTGACACATTGCTCTGTTGATAAAAGCAAGAGTGGATGATCATTCTTTATAACAATAGTGTGCAACTGGGTACATTCTGTGTATTAAAGAATATACCCGGCACGCGTTGCATTTTTGGCTTACCCCCCTTGTTTAGGGGGGTCTGTATGCAGTTTTATATCGTAGTAATGCTAGGAGAAAATTGTAACCCCGCTTGTTTAAGGGGGGTAGGTGTACTGAAGCATACTTTATTGTTATAATCTCTTGCTTAAACCCCCCTGATTGAGGGGAGTCGAACAAAAATGCAACGCGTGCTGGTATATTTAGTACCATGCACAGCCCAAGCAGTTGCACACTCTTCTGCAAGGTGGACATCATCCATTCTTGATAAAACTTACTAAAATTTTCGACTCTGATAAATTTCCTGCACCACAATGAACAATAATTTGTAGTCTGAAACGTAGAAATCACTATATATTGTTTCAAACGAGCATTCGGCATCTTTTAAGTACAATGTAAACAAAAGATTTTGCTGAAAATTTCAATGAATTGATTAATCAACTCCAGAGAACGAATTAGTCATTTCCGGCTAGATTTATGAGTTAATAACAGTAAACATTAACTCACTCTGAGCTGATTTAATTCCGGTTGAGTTGATTAAATTAACTCACAATGAGTTCGATCAATTCAGAATTCTTAGTTGTGAACGACCTAATTCCGATTCGATGATTCAATTCGATCTGAATTAAAATCTATTCACTGGAATTTACAGTGTTCCTGAAAATGACACTAAACTCAACAACTTCCCTCCCTCTGAGTTGAGTTGATTCCGGGAAAGTTGATTAATTAAATCAGAATGAGTTGAATCAACTCAGAATTGTGAGTTATGATAGTCCTAACTCAAACTGAGTGATTCAACTCGTTCTGTGTTAAAATCAACTCACTGAAATTTACAGTGAAACATCTTTTATAACCAAATTATAATTATTTTTTGCTTATGCCAGGAATAAGGAACATAAAACCTTGAATTTAAGACCACATAAGCAGCAATAAAATTATTTTAACAAAATTGTCTCAAAATTAAAAAAACTTTCTTTTTTACCCAAATTCACTTCTGCATTTTAACCATTGTTCAGCAATTGCTTTCCGCTCGTCAACAGTTAACGACATCGACTCGCCGCTTGTTCCATTTACTAAAAGCAACAAAGATACATTTATCACTTTGACCCATGTAAAGATCAGGGGTGGAACGTTTTTGCGTGAAACTGCAATGGAGTAAGCTTAAGCTTTAGACTAATTTTTTTGCTTGGCTTAGGCTTAGGCTTAAGCTTAGGAATATGCTCATTGTTACGCTTAAGCTTAGGCTTAGGCTTAGGAATATGCTCATTGTTACGCTTAGGCTTAGGCTTAGGCTAAGGCTTACGCTTATAGGAATATGCTTATAAATACTGTTCCGCCCCATGTTCTCTACATTGGCCATCACTTCCAACTGCACTATTCATATTAATGTTTCATCTCTTCTGACATGAATATTTTTCATTTTGATGCTATATATAGGTTCAAGTATCAATTTAAACCAACAAATTCTCATATAGAAGGCATTGAACGTCCACGATCTATTGTCTTTGAGGCCAATGTAAACAACAGGGGCGGAACAGTATTATAAGCATATTCCTCTAAGCGTAAGCCTAAGCCTAAGCCTAAGCCACGCAAAGTAATTAGTCTAAAGCTTAAGCTTACTCTTTTCTACTCTCACAGAAAAACGTTCCGCCCCTGACCTTTACATGGGCCGACGATGACGTTCGACCTCAACAGCCTTTTCACACATAGAATGAACTGCAAGCAACTAAGTGCACACAACACGCAATACACAAATAGTGTGCAATATTGAACAATTCTATACACGTATACACACTGTAATATCTCTACCGGACAAGATAGCCCCACCCGCTGGCTTGAACGGTGCCAATGATCAATTCAGAAATTTGAGGAAAATAAGCAATGTTTACCAAAAACACCGTCAACGCTTGATCGAGCCAAATACGAAGCGTACCGTGGAATCAAGCCTAAATTGATTGACCTGTAAAAACAACAAAAAAAGCAACACAAATAAAACATAAAAATACTGCTTTAAAATATAAACAAAATACAAAACATACAAAAATCACCTTGTTCAAATTTATAGCTATAAATGGGTCTTAATTTATTAAATATTGATTCGAATTTAGCTTTGAATTCGCATTAAAATTCTACATTTCCTATTGTGTGAGGGTGTGAAAAAAATTTTCTAACAGAACTTTTTTATGCTATCGTTTCTTGGTCAGTCACAGCGAGTAACCGGTGGTACGTCCTTCGGATCAATGTTACTTTTAGGGGCGTAACAGTAGATTAAGCGTATTCCTAAGCCTAAGCCTAAAAGCCTAAGCGTTGCACAATTGAGTTCCTAAGCGTAAGCCTAAGCAAAAAATGTAATCTAGAATCTAAACCTACTCTTTTATAGACTCACCAGAAACTTGGACGCCTCTTAAAGTAACATAGGCCATAAGATTAATGTACAGGGTGCATGTTGCGTTAGTACAAAATGTATACATCGGTCTATACGAAACGACCATGGCCAGTTCACCTCACTAGGGGTGCTAAAAAATTTCAGGAGGGGCATTCAAGAGGTTTCAATGAGTTACAAGCAATGTTGAAAATTTTCCAGTGGAGGTCAAAATTTTTCCAGAGGATGGCTGAGCCGAGCCCCACCTGAGCCCCCTTTGCCTACGGGACCAAAGTGAAAGAACACGCAAAAATGATAGATCTAAAATCAAAATCCGTAAACAAAGAATGTAAGGTCGCTCCGGAAGAATTTTTAGAACAAACAACTTTGCCTAACCTTTTAGCCTAAAGGTTTCTAACTTTAAAGTAAACAGTTAAAAGCCTATTTTGTATTAGGAAAATGCCTATCCAGGTGAGATGATAGGTGTTTATCACTTTGCAGCTACATTTAAACACCCGAGTTTACGACACTCTAAATTCCAGTGAGTTAACTAATCAAACTCAATTAGCGAGTTAGTTATTTGTGAACAAATATTTGTAAACATTAACTCAATCTGAGTTGAATGGATTTTGGCCGAGTTGACTAACTCAGAAAAAGTTAAATTGAATCAGAATTCTGAGTTCTGATAGTCCTAACTCAGATTGAGTGACGCAACTCATTCTGAGTTAAAATCGACTCACTGAAATTTACAGTGTAACCCAATTTTGGATGGTATACATACCTTTATATATGCACGCAATGATATTTGATGGTTTTGCTTGTACGTTTGTATGCAAATGTACAAACGTACGAACAACCATCTAAACACGACCTCGCTGGGATCCGAGGCCGCGAAAAGGGTTAAGTGAAACGGTTTGTAACGTACCCGTCTGCATTCATGGGGGTAAACGCTGCGGCAACCGTATCGCCAAGTAGTGGGAATTCAAGATCTCCGGGATTAGTAATCATAATGAACAGCTGATGTTAAATACAACGACTTTGAATGATCCTCAAGTATAAACATTAAACACATCAATTGAAAATTTTTTCATTAACCCTTTCTCATATGAATATTTACTTATTGGATATGTTGACAGCTTAGTGGTAAATCGCATACAGGTAATTCCATTTTTCAACACAGATCAGCAGCAATTGTTCAATTTGAAGCAAAAGTAGCAAAAAATTAGAGTTGCGCTATACTTTTGTTGACGTTCGGCACCGGCCGACGCCGTTCGTGACGGCGACGGACGTCCCGTATCTGTGACGGACGGTGACAGACGGCGCCGTACGGGTGACGCACAGAGACGTACGGCGCCGGACGTCGAGTATAGCGCAACCCAATTCAAAATGTTAAACGTTTCATTTTTAGAAAACCCGATGAATTACTGTAGTGACCCGAATAAGAGGGGGGTA
Source organism: Enoplolaimus lenunculus (assembly GCA_030248215.1). Classification (NCBI taxonomy): domain Eukaryota; kingdom Metazoa; phylum Nematoda; class Enoplea; order Enoplida; family Thoracostomopsidae; genus Enoplolaimus; species Enoplolaimus lenunculus. The sequence goes on from JASANG010000501.1 coordinate 90,049, forward strand.
GTAAGAGGGGGGTTACCATTTTGGGTCCCAATTAATAGGAGTCTTATCCCTAATAAAAGTCTGTAGGCGGATAGACCTCCCGAACCCTAATAAGAGTCCGTAAATGTCAATTTTTCCCAATTGTAGTGCATAAATGACTCCAGGTCAAAATAATTCGAGTTCGAAACTTTAAAGCGTACTTAAGTTTGAAAGTACATCCTAAGTATAACCTTGCATTATCGGTCAAGCTATTAACACAAGACAAATAAACGTTAAATTCAACGAATAATTGCAGTACCGGATATATATCAGTAACGAAGGGTGGCGGAACGTGGGCTAAAAATAAATAACACTCGGTAACCGAATAACAGGGTGGAGTACCCTCTGGAGAGGCCAAATAAAGTATCAGTCCCCACCCCTCTTATTGGGGTCAATACAGTGTTTTATGCCTCAATTGCACTGGCTGTAGGGTATAATCGAAGGTTGGCTCCAGCTCCGGCAAAAAATCGACCTCAGCTTGCGGCTCCGGTAGAATTGCTGCCGAAGGTTCTGGCAATTTCGGTAGAGAAATTTTGCACTGTTTATTTTGTGCGTTTCGTTTTAATTTTTGGTACAATTTTGACGAAAAAATCACAGATTTTGTAAAAAATATGCGTTAAACAAAATATTTAAAAGGACCTTTCAGGGTGTGACGGGGTATACGGCTCCGACTCCGTGACGAAATCGACAGCTGGCACTGGAATTTTTTACTTGCCGGATGTTTTCTTTAAACTTCAAAAAATCGAAACCATCATTTGTATTGATGCCGACAACCATGGAATTGAAAGACTTAGTTTTACATATTTTTTTGTCAAACATGTAGTACCTCTATTTTATAGAACCTATACGGAAAACTGGATGCCCTTAAGAGAAACATGGGCCAAACAAATATTGCAACTGAACACAACGCTACAAAAACATAGAATAGTGGAATAGGGTCGTAGTTTAGTCTTGACAATGCATTGGTGTAACGGGTTTATAAGCTTTGCACGTAAAACACTTTGGATACGTTAAGACACGGAAGGAAGAATGGTTAGCTAAGCTACGTTCTGATACTTGAATGCAATCTTGCTTATTACATTTAAATTCATTATTCGGCTCCGGCTCCGGCCGGATATTAGATTATTCAGTTCCGTCATTTTTTAGTATCCGGTCGCACCCTGCACATTACAGATATTCCTATCAGATTGCACTCTAAATGGTTGAACAATAAAACAACTTAAAAATCTATACCTTCGTCAATATCCATTTCATTTGTTTTAATCATTATGGAACATTGACACGTAAATACTGTGCACGCTATTGTAAAAATTTTCACCCTGTCTTAACCCTTTCTCACATGAATATTTTCTATTTCCCCTGAGACCTACTTTTATGCTAGAATTCGAACTTCAGTGACTGGAGTTGGAGGCGTCTACCATCACCACTCAGCTATAGGAGCTTGACGCTCGAGCCCGAGGGGGCTCTCACGTCTTGTGGTGATTTAGTACTATGTACACGTGTTGCAATTGTTAAACACTGTGCGATGTATATTATTTAACGTTTATGCACTGCGCGGGTTAAGAGACCCTACTTTGTGCTAAGGGGATTTCCGATTAAGATATCGAAAACACCAGTACATTGGGCGTACAACTATGTGACCACAGCCACGGCATACAAACAGTAAGCAAATTTTTATGTCAATGCGTTGGGGCATTATAGTTTGTCCTCAGTTTCTGCTAACGACCTGTATATTGTCCATAGTCTGTTACAAGGGATTCGCATAACAAAATGTTTTTCAACCCTTTCTGGCTGGGAGTTGTTTTTGAGAAACCACTTTAAACAGAGCAAGCCTTGAGTAGAACCTACGCGTTGTCCAACAACTATTTTAATAGTGTTGTAACACTACCTATGCTATTGCAACACACCCTAAATCGTCCCTACTCTCTCCAAAGGAGCACTACCAAAATACACAAGCTATCTTAATCATCTCTGTTTACACAATGGTCTACTTGCAATATTGTTTTGTAATGCCCTTAAAACCAGGTGGGTGGACAAATTTTCGAATTTTTGTGCACAGTATTATGTGAATACTCCATGATTTGTTTCCAATATTACTGCACACCGGGTTTATAACGCGCTGTGAAAGATAGCGTATAAGATTGTATCAGACTTTGAAACAACTCTCCAACGTAAACCCATTGTTTACAAATTTTGCTAAAGTAGTAAATAGCACTGTAGCAAACAGTAAGCATACACTATTAGCATTAAACAATTGCTTATTTCCAGTACATTCATCAAATCATAAACAAAATGCTGGCTAAACGAACTGGTATGGTATCGCGGACAGACAATAATTGTAGCTGACAACAGGGTGCAATCGGAGGTGAAAAATACCAGAGTCGGAGGTCAACGAAACTTGCCGGAGCCGGAAGCGAGGCGAAATTATGCAGTAAAAATGATGGTTAATTTTAGCATATATCTGCAATTTGTTCAGTTGTTTTGGTTTAACGTTAATTTTCTGGACAGTTTCGGAAATTCCTTTCTGAAAATTATGACAAACGTAAAGCGAAACACACTAAACAGATTAATTTTGCTAAATTCTGGAAAATTTTTACTTTGAAATTGCTAGAACGTCCGGCAAAAGTTCTACCGGAGCCCGATTTTGTGCCGGACCTAGAAGCTGGCTCCCCGTTGTACCCTGGTTGACAGATATTTAGGCTTTCATAGTAGAGGTTTAGTTTCCGACTTCCGTATTTCTTTTACCCACCCCCATAGCATGTCACTCCCAAAAATTTACACCAATCAAATTAACTTTGCGCAAACCCTATTCGCTCTGTCGTTTCAGATATCGAGAAACCGCATTTACTCAACGAATACTCAAGTATTGAAAATAATCAAAATGCGTTACTTATCCAAAACATAACCGCCTTTGGTATTAACCGTAGCACCAAAATAGAGACTCGATAGTAACCACATCAAAACCAATGTAAAATACTCAATAAGTGCCACCAAGCTCACGTGACAGCTGCCATTGCTGGGTCACCGCACACGTAAAAGATCAGGGACGGAACGTTTATTGCTTTGGCTTAGGCTTTTAGGCGTAAACTCATTCTTTACGCTTATGCTTTAGGATTATGAAAATGCTTATACTACTGTTACGGCCCTGTTCTATACACTGACCATGTATTATTGCATTCTATAGCAGTCTTCAAAAATGAACCAAATGTTAAAACGAAACGCACTAAACTAATAAATGCTTACAAGTCACTGATCTCAAGCGATCATCGTAAACAAATAGTCATATGTCATATGATACCGCGGGACATTTATCCAAATATCATATGATATTCCAAATTTCAACCGAATATCATATGATATTATACAGGATAACGTAATTTGTGCTCACTAATAATATAGTTAAAAATTAGATAATCTAGCTTTAAGTGATTTCAAATGCTGAATTAGCTTCTGTCTTTCTATTTCTGGTGCAATTTTTGTCTAAATCTATTCCTAAGTATAAATAAATTCAAATTTCAGATTTTAGTATCATATGATATTCTACAGGACATTCAAACTAGTTTACTACAACCTTGCAGACATTTTCAAACATGTCATAATGATATTGACAGACACTATTTCGAATATCATATGATATTGCAGTACAAACAGTGAATGTCACATCAGGACAGTTAACGTGAACCCCGCATAAGTAGTCTCAGGTATAATTCTGCCAAAATATTTCAATAATAACAGATCTAATTTGGAATTTTTAATTTCACTTTTTTCCACGTTTTACCCCAACTGTTGTATCAAACGAAACCGACGGAGTGCTCAAATCTCCTGAAACAAACAAATATAAGTTTTAAACACCGTTATAACTGCTGTCATAATCCGCTATTAATTCCTCATTCCTACTTTACTAACCTGCTATTCCTTCAGAATTATCTGAATGTCAAATAATCCACAATTATTCCGAGGTTGCTAAGATAGTATCCTCTGTGAAATAGGCAAAAACGTTTTTATTTCACTGCAAAAAATGAGGGTTATGGTGCACTTGCGGTGAGATATGCCCTGACGCGTAATACATTATTTTTTAAGGTTTTATTCCACGGGTCCAAGGCTGTAATCGCAATTCCAAAGTCAGTCGCGACTACGCGAGCGTAAAAATGCAGTAAACGCTATTTACTCAGTTTACCTTCGCGATTTTATCGCCGCGCTCGACTTTTGCTATACCCAGCACTCAGTTGTTTGCAAACGCGATTGTAATCGCGCCTGCAGACGATTGGAAAATGTCATATATACTAGCTAGGGCAAAGTACTACTCAGTTCAGGATGGCAACAAAAAAATTCGGAATCGGCTACAGATTAGGCATAAATTGAATGTGTGAAATGGGATTCAGCAAGGTTCTAACCAGTCTGTGTTTCCAAAATCGAGTTAGAACATAATGAACGAATTCGGGTTACGATTATTTCAAAAGTCACATTGCGTGCATAAGATTAGGTTTTCTAAACCTGTCATGTGAAACGGCTCCAGTGTTAATTTTATACAATTTATTTTCTATACAAATGGCTTTCTCAATGCGAAGGTTCACATTCGGAATTGGACTTGGCAAAATCACGCACAATACGTTCGGTAACGGTGAAATCGTGGTTTCGGAGCTACCCTGACTCAGCTAATCATTTCCCTTACGACAAACCTACCAAACGGTTTCACAGCATTTTGATTCCAATTCGGATTTGTTACCGAGCCTCCAAATAAAATGCCAGAGCTGCTTGTATTGAATGACGACGCGCCATAAACAGGGCTTTGATATTCTGCAACAAACCCAGTGGGTCATAGCGCAAAAGGCCTCATTAAAACACACAACGGCAACAAAACAAAACAAAAACCGACAATCAGGATCAGAACTACAGCAATCGATTGAAATTGCGTCGCTACTGAATCACAATTGGGATCGCACTTATTTCTGACCGGACTGTATGTAGCTTTCGGATGCCATGAACCACACAATATCAAAACTAGGAAGCTTAACCTACCGGAAACAGAACCTGTGCGATCTCGCATAAATGCTGTTCGCTTATCTGCAAATCCGTCGCTTCGCCCCTTCGTTGCGTTGTAACCACCCAAACCAGTTCTAGTCAATTTATCTAAACCAGAAACATCGCAATAATGTGAATTTTGCGTACTTAAGCTCTGGGCTATCATGTGCAACATGTTTTATGCAGCGAAGTTGCAACATGTACGGCAACAGAAAATAGAGGAAACAATCTCTATAGTCTTTATTTCTAATTTTTCAAACAGCTTCGGTGCCGTTACTGCCTACAAACCTGGATGAGCAATTATATACCATCATAACAATTCAAGTTACCACAAAACTTTCTACTTTTGCTACTACATCCGGACATTATCATTCTGCCTAAATTTTACCAAAATTCTGCTATACAAATAAGACGTGTCTTTTATTCCCATACAATGCCGCATTCTCACCACCTGTACTTTGTAATCCATACGGTGATGCGAATCCTTGATGAACTGAAGTTGGCGGGCTTCCAAACAGCAGCCCCGGCATTGTCTGAGCGGAGCTCAAGCCTTGAATAAAAACAATCATGAATCAAGTAATAATGTGGCAAAATTGCCGGATGCTGTAAAAGCTTGCTTTTCATACATTAAAATCAAAATCAGCAGTAAAACACATTTGGCCGCAAAGTTTTTAGGCATACGAAATACAAACATGCCCTTGATGCGTAAGTGAGGCCAAGATTCGTTCAAAACATGCGTAGTTCCATTATGACTGGATAAAACATACCTGATACACTCGACAATACACCTATTCCAGAAACAGATGGCGAACCAAACTGTGTCCCCATCGAAGGTTCTGTACTTCCTCCAATACCAGACAACAACATTGAATGCTGCAACTGTTGTGGTTGCAACAATTGTAGCTGATGTTGTTGCTGGTGTTGTTGTTGGTACAATGCAGACTGCGCGTGAATATGCTGTGAATACGGCAACGCAGATAACGTTGTACCAGTGACGGAAGAATGGCCGTAGCCAATGGGAGGCGGCGGCGTAGCTCCGGCCCCTCCAACGATGACTTGACTGGTTTGAGCAGACGAGTCCGTAGCTGCTGCCGCTGATTGAGCGGCATGAACAACTTTGTCAAGTTGCTCAAGAGCACGCCTGTGTGCTCGCGCAACACTCGCTTCTGGTTGTTTTTGCTGTTTAGCGAATGGATCGCGCTCTGCAGCGGCGGTGATCGCAACCGAAGGTGCTCCACCACCAATGGCGTAGCGTGAACGAAACCGATCTTTTTGTAACTACAAAATAAAACGCAATAACAAGAACAAGAGCAACAACAACAACAACAACAACAACAACAACAACAACAACAACAACAACAACAACAACAACAACAACAACAACAACAACTGTGATTATACAAGATTTCGTAACATTCCGGGTAAGTCATGGCAAAACTTCAAAACATATAAATATTTTCCTAAATAATTATGGTTTGCAAGAAACGATCGAATATCCAGGCTCGGCCAAAATCTATATTCGAATACGGTATTTTACATTACCGGACAGACACTGCTATAGCGCTTAACATGATTCCAAATTAATCAATTAGTTATGAGTATGAGCAAAATTTAAATTCCAAACACTTTTGTTTCAACAGAAATAAGTATACTAGAAAGACAGATAATCGGATATTGAACTATCTGCTCCAGTTGAGTATTTTAGGATTGTGTCGCACCCAAATATTTTGCCCCTACGTATGTAGCAACAGTCAACTGAAATAATTATAATTGTAATAATAATAAAATAATACTAATAATAATAGTAATAATAATAATAATAAATTCCAACCTGTATAACTTCATGATTCTGATGCACACGATGTGCAATCACATCGTAAGTGTCTTTCATTTTCGACAGATGCTTCACTACGTCTATTAATAAGATTCAAAAAATATATATACATAAAACAAATAAGCAAAAAACAAAAATAAACATGCAAAAAATAAACAGCAAAGCAATAAATACATAAGTGTGTAACTACAATACAAATTGAACCTGCGTTTACTTGCTTACCTGGTAGAGTAACGGCCGAATCGCGTTGTTTTGATTCAAGCATGCGTTCAAGCATTTCTACTTGACGTTGCAACTCAAACAGCTGTTGATCGTAGCGGCTAGTCAGTTGTAACAAAAATCTAAATAAACACATATACAATGCTGACATTTCACTGGCCAATCTCGAGGGTGGAACCAAAAATACATAAGATGAATAGTAAAATAATATCCCGCTGAAACTACAATATTAAACGCATATTTCAATTGAAAGTAAAACTTCCAGTAACAACTTGACTGCAACTTGTTACAATACTAATCTTATAAGGGTCTGCGAATTGCATTGTGCTGCCTGGAATAATTAGCTCTGTCACCTTGAACACAGTCATATTGCAATTTTACTTCTAATCAAGTTTATTACAGTTATCAATACATATTTTTCAACCAACCGGCCGGCAAACCAGTTCCTGAAACCGTGAGTAAACCCTCAGCCGAGGCCAGATACCCGTAAATGTACATAACACTTAAATACCCTTTCAATAATTATCTGAAAAGCTTGACAAACGTCACTTTTTGCAAATAAAAACAACAAAAAAATTCGTATATATTCATACTCGATATGTGGCTTTGTATCAAACGGCACCCCAATAGGAGTTTCATTAACCTTCTGTAATTGTTCACAGCGTCGAACATCCTGCGAACACAACAATATCATATTATACGCAAATACGCAACTCAATAAAAAAATCACAACAAATTTTTAGTTATATTTTAGAATTACTTAGCAACCCATTTTGTGGGCCAAGACCCAACATTTAACCTACTAAAACTTGTTGTTTAATGCTTTACTTAATTTTCAGTAACAAACCTTATATAGCTTAGTTTTACGTTGACTGCTGTATTAAATTCGAAAACGTCGAAATTTACAGCATACGTAAGCGAAAAATTAGTTCCTAAAATAATCAGTTTTTATGAAATTCATATTTTAACCTTGACTCGTAGCAGGGAAAAACAAAAAGCAAACAAATAAAACAATTTCAATGTAACAACAATAACAATAACAACAACAACAACAACAACAACCCTTCCTCACCCAACCCAAACTCCTCTCATACTTCTCTAAGACAATGCTTCAAATGTTGTGATTCGCTTGCTAAATGTGGCACTTGACACGCGCAATGAGTTATATCGCTTGCCGCTGCGGCCAAATCGCGTGTGATTGCAACACCACAATCGGCAATATCTATGTTCGCAATATTATCCGAAATAGTTCGACACGACTTTAAATGGGCTCTGAAAACAAAATTTAAAACGTTCGCAGTTCTTCAGCACTGCTTGTTTGTTCGCCTGCATCATCGGACAAGCTTATAAAGGCTACGTAGCATTTCTATATCTGAGCTCTGGTTTTCAAATGTGTGTAGTATCTATCAGCGTTCTGCGACAGGTCCGTACAATGATCTCTGAATGATTAGAAATATCAATATTTTTAAAATTTAAAAATATGTTACAATACAGTAGAAACGTCCCGGGTCCAGGATTTTACCCGGATCTGAGGCCGGGGCCAGCACAATACACTAAACTTCTAATTTTATGTACCTTTTGCATAAGCATGCACCTGAGAGCATGATACCGTTCTTACATCACGCCACGCGACATTTTATTGATACTCCCATGTTGTGAAGTTAGCGTTAATGTATTTGTTATTTGCCATATCGCGTTACGTGACTTTTTTGCTTATGGTATTGTAATAAACTTACTGTGTTGTTTTCGGATTCTGGCTAAATTGTTCCACGGAACATTGCTTTTCTGGTACAATCCGTGGTACTATATGACTCTAGCACCGGCACCCTCTGACCCCGGCCCCGGGCCACCTCTACAATACAGTCACAAATCAGCTAATAATAATAATAATAATAATAATAATAATCATAATAATAATAATAATAATAATAATAATGATCAATTTGACATACTTGAACTGATTGACCAATTGAAATAACTCAGCCGGAAGTTGTAAATCTTTTGGCTTTGCAACACTGAAACAAAAAGTAATAATAAGACACCACTTCGCCATTGACGTACCAATGGGGGCAATGGGGGTTGGAATTCACCATTTACTGTAAATTAACGACGTATAATTTACAGCTAATTTAACTTCATTTTCTAAACATTAGCTTAAGATTAAACGGACTCGTGAAGTAATGACTGTATCTTGATATTGCGTTTGAGCTTTTGAATGTATCTTAAATAGGTGTAGCATGTAACATCAGTTGATGAATGATGATATGACTTGTAGTTTTAATAACCAGTGAACTATCAGGTTAGATATTTCGCATTTGTTTAAAGCTCAGCTACAGCATGAGGTCAGCAGAGAAAAAATCGTCCTTCAGCTCCTGAAATTCGGTCTCTTTAGTGAGTAGTTCGAAAACTTGAACGATTTTGGTACTAGTCATATATTTCCAGACTTCTCAAAAAAGCTTAACGACAAAGTTGTGTCTTTTGTTGACTGGTCATGTTAAATTCACTGGGACTGGTATTTTTCACCCCCGGTCGTACTCTGATCAGTTTGGTTGAATAGTGGTTCCTCAAGTCAAATTATGGCTCGAATCAAAATTTCACTCAAGTTTTCCACTCAATTATGTGGCTAAATTGTAGAAACATGACTTAAGTCTAAGCTTGCATTCTCAAGTGTGTCTAGCGCGTATGTTCAAGTGCTGATTTTGAACCAACCAATTTTGACAAGGATCCATATTCTCAAACAGGTTTTCAAACTTCGAACTTATACAATAAATTGTTGATTTCAAAACGAAAAATTGCGCTAAATATCGAAGTTCTTCGTTCACTGGTTCGAAAATTATAAGACCTATCAATAATTGATGAACACACTAACGCACAAGAGAATATGGCTTCAAGATTTCTATTTGAAAAGAAAGCTACTGCAACGGCTTAAACTATGTAGTTGCCTGGGTTTTTTAGCGTGTTTCTCAGACGTGTGATTAGAAAGTGTAAAGTGTAGAATCTGTACATATATTTTTGGCTCATTTACACTCCGATAAACGAATTTCAAATTGTTACAGAAAATCGCCAGCTAGGGATATTAGGCTGCGGATATGTTTGGCTATAGATGAGCTTTTTTGGGAGCGTGTTATGCCCTGTATGTTAAACAGTGGAGTGGATGCGTTCAAATGCGAAATAAAGCTTTTAATTGGAGATTAACGTCTGCGTGAACATTTGACGAACAACTTTCTACGCGTCGAAATTCTCGCTAGTTAAAAGACTGCTAAAATGAATGGTTTTATTTGTGTGGTCAGACAATATTTCTTAATTCTGCATTTATATAGAAAATCAACCTAAGCGTTAGGTTATGTTAAGTCATGTCTCTGCAACCCTGAAAGCACGAGTTTAGGTGGAAATATTGTAGTATCTGTAATATTTAAGCGCATTTATATATGTATATGAATATATAAATATAAATGCATGTACTTTTAACGTCATAATCCCGGCTAATTTAGGTCAAATTATCAACGATTAATCAATTTCTGTGTGGGGTTGTTTAAAACCCAGTAGTAGTACCGCTACCACGTTTAACTGTCCAAAGCTCAAATGAGTTATTTAGGCAGAATCCCAGTGGCACACTAGCAGCCACAATTAGCTATCTGGACAGACAAAATCGGGTAGCTATATCCGGTTAACACCCGGCTCCGATAAAAAATTGCTGTCATGCTCCGGTAGCTATCAAAATTAAGATCCTATCGATCTATGTTCATCTCCCTTCTAGAAAACATTACTGCCCCAATAGAAAAGGTTTAGCGCCCCTTATAAGCCATCTGAAATCATCGAACGCCACTTCAGAAAATGTTTTAGTCCCCATTGCATGTTGAACTGGCTACATACAATTCAACTTCGCTTATATAAAGATGGACTTAAGATTACAAAAATTCAAAACAAAAAACAAATCCACGACTTACCCATGGGGCTGCTGTATATTGCTTCCTCCTGAAACATTCCAAATACAAAAGTTTTGTAAACTAACTCAAACACACAGGTTGCTCCCTACAGTATCGCCACGGACAAAATAAACGCTCCGTGATAGCGATTGAGTTTACTGCACTTGCGTTCAAGATGTTATAATAATTGCACTCCAGCAACTCGAAACTGCGCTTACAATAATTGCGCTTCGAATGCAATCGCGAATGCACTTAATTCAGCCCGCGGCAGTACAACTTCATTAAAACCCAATATAAAAATAAGTATACTCGCCTGCTAACCAAGGTACAGTGATATATAACTAAAGGACTCATGCGTAACGAAAAAGTCTTACTCCAATCCCACCCTACTGAAACACAAACTAAAGCCCTATTCACACGTGCAAGGTTTTGCTGCGAGGACTTGTAGTTGCAAATTGCTCGTAGAACAATCATTTTTTATCAGCCAATGAGAAAGCGGCTGCAACAAATTCAATAAACTTGCATGTTTGTTCATACTTGTGAACTAAATTTCTAGCTATGATTTTTAATAAATCATTTGCAGCTGCGAGGATTTCGAACGGGATTTTGGACAAAACTTAATAGTTCAAGTTGCAGCTGCAAGTTCTCCTAGCAAAAACTTGCACGTGTGAATAGGGCTTAAAACAATGTCAACGTGTAACCAAGTGGGTAAAATTAATATAATAAAAACTAGCGTACGACCACATAATTCATTTACCCGATACGGGAGCTGGATAGTGAATTTTTTACTAGAACCGGATATCAAAACATATATCCACTATATATTGAGTCGCGCAAAAGTATATTATGTTCACTGAGCTAAAAGTAATATAAATAATTTACTTTGAATTTTTTAATTTAACTTCAGTGTATCGAAATTTGAAGTTCTTGACTTTGCCAAAAATGAAATCGCAGCAAGATGTTAATATAAAATTTGGAACCACCTTCGAAAATACCCGGTATCCAGTGGGTTTAAACCGGATACTGATATCGAATTTGCCGGATAGTGAACCGGATCCGGATATCTGGTCACACCCTGCATAAAATAAATCACAGCATACCATCACAATTTGGCAACTACATTGTTACTGCGTTGTTCGGAGCCGGATAGCATTTGTACGACAGAATTTGTGTTTCGGCATACACAGGCAGGGCATGACCGATATTAATGATGTTAAATATGTCTACTTTTCAGAAACAGATTTTGGTATTCGAATCCACAACAGTAAAATATATTCTTGGTACAATTGCCGGACGGCTCCGGATAGCACTAAACCTCATCCCAAAATACGAAAGATACCCTGTTACCTGCAGTAGTTGTGTACAGAGCAGTTGCAGAGCCCCCAAGTCCAACATACGTTGTTGTAGTTACTGCTGCGAATACAGTTGGTTGTTGTTGTTGTTGTTGAACTGCGCTAAGCGTATTCACTGTAGATGCTGCTCCTACACCAGTACCGGTACCAAATCCAGTGAACCCTGAAAATTATTAAGAAACAAACTTAAAATTTCTACAGATAGAAAAGCTTAATCTTTGCCATTAAGCACTTCAACGCCAGTCATATGGAGATTATAAGAAGCAATGCGATAATACAGGTTAGAGTTGGGATGTAGGTTAGGATTTTTAACAGCGGATATGCCGCGCAATAATTATGTACCAGCAGTCACCTTTTACCCGCGCCTGAAGTTAAACAAGTATCTTACAGCAACTGACCAGAAGTAAAACAGACAACAGCGTGCATTTTGCACCTTTAAAAGTTAGGTTTGGCGCGGATAAAACTCAATTTTTACCCGCATGATACAAATCTTTACCCGCGGGTATACCCACGCCTGGAATTCTCTACCCGACCAGCGTTTACCCACGAGAAAGTCCAACTCTGATACGAAGCATTACAAGAAATATTCTCGATTAGATGTCAACATAAATCATACACCGTGATTGCTCAACAATGTTTAACCAGAAACCAATGACTGATTTAGGTTCGCTTGCTGCCATGCAAGCAAAATAGCAGTCAAAAACAGATTTTATCGTTCGTCCACTCAACCGACCTACCTCCTTTGCAAAAATATCAAAATACAATAACATACCTAATGTTCCAGTCTGTGCCGTACTTGCACCGGTTCCAAATGTCAGCGCTCCAGATTTGCTAGTCACCGTCGCAGCAGGTCCTCCAATACCAAAACCAATACGCCCTGCGGATCCACTAGCACCAGAGCTAGCAGTTACGGGCGCAGTACTCGTGACAGCACCGCCAAACCCCGCAAAACCACCAAATCCGGTCGTGGCCGCAATCGAAGTTGCCTGATTTCCAGGTGCTGTAGTACCAAATCCAGTACTACTGAACAACGGTTGCCCTGTAGCCGTCATACCACTAGTGCTGAAACCAAATCCGCTTGCAGTAGTTGCAGTAGCCTGCCCTGTCGAACCGGATGCGGTTCCAAAACTAAATCCTGTTGAAGGCGCCGCAACCGGGTTAATCCCTCCACTGCTTGTACCAAATCCAAACCCAGGCGTTGTTCCGGAGCTAACAACTGCCGGTTGCTGTACACCAAACATAACTATAACTTACTAAAAAGCACTTCGATTACGATAATACGCTAATTAATTAATTCCAAAATGCAATATTATAATATGAAATAAAAGGCCCACGTTACTTTAACGGGCGTCCAGGTTTCTGGTGGGTCTATAAAAGAGTAGGTTTAGATTCTAGATTACATTTTTTGCTTAGGCTTAGGCTTAGGAATTCATTTTTGCAACGACTAGGCTTATGCTTAGGAATACGCTTAATCTACTGTTACACCACTTACAGTAACATTGCACAAATGAAAACCACAACTGAATAGTACGCAACGCCTTCAGTAAAATAGGCGAAAAATTTATTTTTCACAAATAACTGTTACTTGTTTATAATTTCGATATTTGCATCCCGCATCGTTAAGACTAAAAAATGCGTTTCCGATGTTTTTGAAAAAAGTTGGAAACGGTAAACATGAATATTTGAATTGCGCTGACGCAAAGAAAAATAAGGTATGAAAACTTTTCACTATACATTATACAGCACGTTAATTACATGAACATGCGCCCTCCAAGCTTAGCCCTTCATGTCTGCCTGTTTCACAATAGACAAGTAGTCAATTTAACACTGCTTCACCGCTCATAGAGGTTATAACAAAAATTTAAACAATAATCTCATGCGGCATAAGTTTTTTCGACGACTCAAAAATGTAACAAAGGCGGATATTTCCTGATCGCAAAATATTTGAATAAAATTTGAAACATGTTTGCGTATATAATTAGAACAAAAGTTCCAGCCGATAACTACTGTTGTCATGTTTTAACGACTGTAATTCCGGTCCATGTATAAAACAAGGCCGGCACAGTAATACAAGTTCTAAAGATGAGTTTATTCCAATGGAAATCAAATCTTCGACGTGTCAGTAAATTTTAAAAATCTAAGGACACAAATCATCCTTAGCGATTTGGGATTAGACAATATTAAGCTCCGAATCACTCCCTTTCGGCAGCGAAATTTTTGATGCCGAAAGCCTGTGCTTTACAGCCACATCTGCTTTGTGCAGGTTTGAAGTAAAATATGCGCATGATCTGAACCGTCCGTCCAACACATACCTAGTTGGAAAACCTGTTGCTCGAACACATAAACATTAAGCCGTAAAGCACTCAAACAACGAATTCAAGACTTTTATTAAACAAGATATACCATACACACAGACAGACTCTACACAGTACGTAATCTTGGTTTCAATCTCATTCAGTTCGATTCATACTGGAATACTTAGGAATATCTGGATTTCACTGGTATTGTTAACATATTCTGTATACGTGCATACGCTTAAATTTTTTAGTCACTGTAATTCATCTCTATGCGGGGTTCACGTTATAACTAGGGCAACCCGGAACACGTTTTGTCCCATGTTGATTTGACGTCAACATAAAAATTTGCGAACTAAATAGCGGGTAATACGACAAAATCTGAATGTCAATGATATTCGCAGACAATATTTGAGAATATCATGATATTGCACTACAAGCAGTTAACGTCACATCAGGAGAGCTCACAAATTAAATGTTTCGAATTAGATACCATATCAACGTGTAGACAAAATGTTGCCCGCTATTGTAATAGGGACAAAACGTGTTCCAGGCTGCCCCAGTTACAACGTGAACCCCGTATTATTTCTTGATATTACGCGTCGCACTGGACGAAATGTTTCAAACTGACCAATCCAGAACCAACACCGAAACCAATTGTATACAAAAGACCACGAATTCGTATAGTAGAATTTCTAACGAAATCAACCCAAATTTACAAAAATAGCGTTTTCCATGGTCGAATTACTTCTACATCTATCCGTATATTATCTGCGAAGAACACGAACAAAGGAATCAATACTATAAAACCGCACGGAAACCATAATAAAAGTTTCATAAATTGTATCACACGATTGGCATTATCCGTTGTTTCACTTTTCTCGAACCCCAAACGCCTCATCTACTGATCTCTTTTCTTGCATGCTTCTCAAAGCGACCGTTGTCAAAAATACAAAGGGTGTTTTTAAGCCTTAAAACGTCAAAGAACGTTTTCACGATTCATTAGTGTTAAAGATATTTTCTTCTGCATTGTATTGTAATATATTATAGTTTTTTCTTCATTAGTCGGTTCAACACAAAGTGTATTTGTCTCGTAAGTTTTCCATCAATCATTACGTACTAAAGCATATAATCAAGTTCGTGCCTCGCAAATGTATTTTTATCTTCATCAGCTACACGCGGAAATCCAGCGACTAACGCGTCTTGTCCGCCGATGTACAAGTTATTGTAGACTTTCCAATATGGATCGCGTACCTTTCGTGCCGGATGAAACATGCCCTGTAATGCGAATGTAATTTTATGCAGTATGAAGTTGTAGTGCAACTCTCAATGTGCATTAAACAAAAATCCAAAGCGGTAACAAAGAAGCTAAGACGCTAACACAGTAGCCCTATTATATTCATCCAGTGCCCTAATGTAGAATCAAAGAAAAAAATTATGATAATTTCAATTAGACATTTTCCAAGTCAGCATACATTATAATGTGTCCAGTGAACAACATTTACACAGTCGACGGTATCACATCACACTATTTTACACACACTAATGCCTGAACAAACAAACAAACAAACAAACCAACAAACAAACAAACAAACAAACAAACAAACAAACAAACAAACAAACGGCCACAAACCAATTAAATAAACATACATACATGATGCATACAACATGTGTACTTACCTGTAAACAATACTGCAACACACGATTAGGACCAAGAGAGACGCGCATGCCTTCACAGCAGAAAATAAATCCTTGAATGACGTGCGGTGACGTTTCAAATATGTTCGGCCAAACGTAATTTAACAAATGGATGAGTGCATCATCGCATGCGAACCCTTGAACACCAAGTGCCATATGACCGACAGCGTTCATTGCTATTTGGCGATGAACTAAGTCTCTAAAACAAAAAATAAACATAATGATATGCGAGATTTGAAGCAAAAATATCTTCTAGCAGTTTCAACAGCAATCGTCCGTCTAAATAAACCCTTAAACTACCTAAAAATGGCGTTCAGAAGCGCTCGTGATCGTTCACACACTATCACTTCTCCAAGGTGATAAGAAGCTTCATCATAACGCAAAATATACGGCAATTGTTATAGGTACACTCGGCCAGGGATGGGTCGGTTATTGATTTTACGGATACCGGATTCAGGTAGTAAATTCTTACAGGAACCGGAACCAAACGTTAATTGGATATGTAGCATCTAAATTTGTGCACTGTTGTTAGTATTTGCGTCGTGCGAAAGTTTTCGTTTACTATATCAAAACAAATTTTTAGCTTGGATTTTTCATTAAATGACTTGCCAGTAAATTCAGTCGCAGCAAAATGTCAAGTGTTTGCAAGCCTGAAAACCAATTTAATGTTACCCCAAATTCGGTTTCCGGTAGGTTTATACCGCCTACAGAGTATGATTTTTGCCGGATATTAAACTGGAACCATAATAATATTGGTCTCAAAACGCACCGACGACGTGGTCTGTATAAAACGGGACTTTGCCAAGATAGCCCCGTAAACCAATGTTACATTAACAAGCGGTACATTTTGTACAATATATTTCTGATGTTTCAATGCGTTTACTTTAAAATGCACAAAATTGTTTTCATTCCAACACTGGAGACAAAACAAGCAGCTTCATTAACAGCAATTAATTTGCATCAGAAATACAACACAATGCTGTATAAATTCTGAAGTTGCACATGGTTTGTAATCATAAGCTGCTACATTATATATTTTAAGTCTAGTATATTTTACGTGCCACGTTATCATAACCAAACGGCCTGCTACCCTTAAGGTTCGACCAGAACCTATGCGCAAACCGGAAACAGAAAGTGTCGAACCGGAACTTTCCTTAACGTCAACGAAATTTTATTGACATCTAATAATTGACCGTCCAGTTCCTGTTCTCCGATGCACTACCCAGCTAATTCAGCTTCCTCAAATTCATTCCCCATCAAATCTCTTTCATTCACTTCCCCCACTCCCCCGACTAAGCCAACCCGCCCGACTATACCTCTCCATCAGCGCGTCTTCCAGCAACGGTGTCACGGCATAAATGTAATCTTTGCCCATTTCGCCAATATACTCAAACATAAAACTCAACGCTTTCAGGACACCGTTCTGAACATTCAACTCGGGAACACGATACTCGTTCATCAAACCGGGCAGCACGGTGAACGGCGAGCACGTTTCGGCGACGATTGCAATCGCAACCGTTGTACACACGCGATTTTGACGCTCTTGTACTTTGAGATTGTTCAACAGCGTTGCGAGTACGTCATGAGGCCTGAAAACGCAAGCCATATGTTATGTATACACATAGAAATATAGATTTTGTGGTGCGATCAACTATAGACAGCTCCAGGTATCATGTATTTATGGATTTAAGAATTTTATATCTTGGATTTTTCATTCCATCTTAGTGTCCACTCTTGACAGACTATTGGCACAGGGGACGCTGCCACGCAATCTTATATTGGATAGTCAATTAATTGGGATCGGCAAAGTTCTAGGTTAGTCTTAGCTCAAGTTTATCGTTTGCAGGCAATGTATATCAGGGTGCAACCAGAATTCCGGCAAATTTTTAACGGAATTAAAAATTCCGGTATTAAATTTTGGTCAATGGAAATTAAGATATTTTGCTAAAAAATGACGATAAAAATCAAGTAGATTTCATTCGTACAGTTGTCACCGGTAAATGGTAATTCCGGTTGCACCCTGATCCCAGGTCATCTTTAAGAGTGGCGCTGTAGTTGTCGCGAGGCGCAGTCCGTCACCATGCAGTATACGATGCCCAAAGTGACAGAAGGTACCCAAGACAAAAGTACAGTGGCGGACGGCGCCGGACGTCAACAAAAATATAGCGCAACCCTCATACTTACAACCCCACGATTATACTCATAATTCTGCCAATAACTGTTATCCTTTATCCCTATTTTACAAACAAAATTAGTCTCTAATCCACGTCACATGCTACACTGAAAGACACACGCACACACATAAACACACTTACCCAATTGCTTTTGCAATATAACCGAAAGTGTTGACTGCAGCGCGTCTGATTGCTTTCTTGTGTGCTTTCAACAATTCTAGCAACTCAAAACAAATTCGCATCCATTCACGTGCAGAAACGTACTCGCTGCCAACGTCCGCAATCCGACCCACCAAATCGATACAGTTTTCTTGAACCTTTTCATGACTAAAAGCAAACGACCAGGAAACATTAAAATACAAGCCGGTAAACCAAAAGCAGATAGACATGCATGTACATAAAATTCTAAATGATTTAGCAATTCCGCCAATAATGGACTGCCGTTCACGACCCAATCTATATTATTTTTTGCCCACCAGAATACCACTAGCACCAAAGGCACCAAAGTTGTTTCATAGTTGACAACTGAACCGCCGTCTTAAAGTCACTCAGTAATTGTTTTTGCAACCAAACTGAAATTCTAAATTACTGAAAATTCACTTGCCACACCTTCTCTTTCCACCCACACATCCAGCTTCCAGAAAATGCGTCTGAACTCACCGATTTTTCAATATCGGCGTCAGCCTGGGCAACAAATCTTTGATCGGTGGTGTCATTTTGGTGACTCCGATCACGTTTACAATCGCTTTCAATGCGCCCAGTATTGACCCCAACACTTCTGGATACTCCTCGCCGAGGTATTCGTACAGTACAACACCCAAATGACCCATCAGTTTTTCTTCTTGACACGTCGACATCACCGTTGCGATCCGGGCGATCAGGTCGGCGGCTTGTTGCCGAACTTTAGCTGCTTTGTTGTTCAATCGCCATAGGATTGTGCCACAAATTTGCGGCAGATACGGTTTGACACGGGTATTTAATGCGTTCACAATTGTTCCAAAACCGTTCAGCATTACAGCGTCCTGCAAAGGGCAAGACAAAGGAATATAAGTATTATTTGCTACGAGTCTCAAGGCAATCATGAAAATTTACCAAGGCTTAATGGACCACGTCGACCAATTTGAAAACAACTTCCTATCAATGTTGCGTTAGGACAGTCACTTCTACATGACAAATACATTAGTGTTCGGAAAAATGTACGTACGTCCTGTTGGATACACACAATGTTTTCAAATAGGATTAAGCTTTCGTAATGTCATTGCCTGCTGGGAATCAAGGATGGACGGTCTCGGTCAAAAATCGAGACCGAGACTTTTGGTCTCGGTCAATTTTTTAAAGTCACCAAAAATAAAGATTTTTCTAGCAAACATTTTTAATATTTAAAAGACGTTGCACACATACCCATACCTAAATTAAAGCATAAACCAAAGTCTAAGCCAACCATATCATAATGTGGTACAAGATTATGTTGAGGTAACTTAAGACTTCATTAATGCAGTCATAGTGTTGAACTGAACAAGTACCGAATTGTTAATAGTTCTCACATATACATTTGGTCCAAAATATGAGAAAAACATTGCTGCGTCTTTTCATGGGCTCAAATTAGCTCAGCTAATTGCAATTTTATATCGCTTTTTCACCTCTGGTCTCGATTTTCGAACCACCGAGATTCAAAAAAGTGAAACCGAGACCAGTCAAATCCCGAGACTTGTCCAAATCACCCATCCCTGATGGGAATTAACGTTCCAATTTCACACCCTATATTCTCGTGCCATCCTACCTCCATTTCTTGCTCAGCCACCGAATTCGTAGCTTTTTCAGCCAAACTTCGCTTAACCCTTTAACTCTACCACTTACCTCCGTGGTCTGCTCTTGAAACGCGTACAGTATTCCGTCGATCAACTGTTCTTCCAGTCGTGCGTCCACATCAGCGCTTCCCAAATTGCCCATTATTTTTTCGATCGTTTCCATCACCATTTTTCGATACTGCTCATTTTCGTCTTTCAAATCATCAACCACGCGCGTTATAATTTCCGACGAACCAACTTTGTTCGCAATTTCAACTGTGGTATCGACGAGCTAAAACCGTAAGAAATACAGAGGCCGATCAAATTGAAAGCAAAATAAGACAATAAATTTGTTTGAAAATTATTTTTTCCAAAAATTTTTTAACTAAAATGTAAATTTTTTTATTGCGGCGTAACACCTTTTTAGCATTCTTAAGTTTCCAAAACCACTGTTCTATAATTGGAAAACGTTGTGCAAATGCACGCAAACTAAATTTTCACTTACCTGTCGATAATTGCGTCGATCAAGGGCCATTCTATGATTCCAAAAATGTTTGAAATAATGCGGCAAAATTTCATCTTTGATGTATCCGGCTTCAACGCCGTCAGTCGCACAACACTGTTTTACTACCTGAAAACCAAGAATAAAACTGTTTCTAAAAAACCTGTTGACAAAATCTTACGTATATTCTGTGCCTACCTTATCTATTATTTTAAACGTGCGATACTCCTGAAATGTTCAAGTGTTTTAGCTCTACGTGTTGGTGTCATGACATCAGGGTTTTTTCAAAATTCGGCGTGGATGTTTTGTTGGGTTTTTTTTAATTTCAGTGGGGGTTTTAAATAAAATGGGTTTTTCAAAGACGTTCGAAAAAACATATAATTACGTATGTATTATATATACATACATGTATCTACGTATAAGTTTACAAATACGTATACATATAAAACATACGCATTGAAATGAGTCATAGCTGCAGTGCTAAGTGAAATAGTGGCATATGTACGTTGTCAGTAGTTTAGCAAACGGAATAGTGTTTTGAAACAATGGCTATATTTGTGACTGCCCATTATACCCATCCGGCCGGCTGAAAACTTGCTGGTAACTTTCCGATAGGGCCAGGGCCCACTTTTAAGACCCATTTCCGCTACAGCATATTATGCACTGAGCCACTATTTACAAACTGCGTACTAGCAAATTGACATTATTATTATATATTTCTTCAGCAGTACAAAATCTTCACAAGACATGATACCCGCTCGCAATATAGCGTTAAGCTCTTATAGCAAAGTGGTGATGACAAAAGTGTCCAAGCTTTCAATCCTAGCTTGAACGAAGGTGCGAAAATATTTCATTTGTCTCAGTTTGTATTTTTGATTTAAGTTTAAGTATTAGGTAAAATAGTTTTCTGTGAAAAATACTTGGAACACTTGGAAGGACTGGTGGGTTTCTAGCGGGTTTGTTTGAATTTCGAGGGTTTTTTTAAACAAAGTGGGTGAAAACCCTTATTTCACCCAAAAAAACCCGTGCATGACATACACCTTGCTAAAAGCCGACTTATATTTCAAAGATGAAACTGGACTATTAACCAGGTCATATATTCGGCCACACTCTGCTAGATATAACCACCGAATAAAACGTAGTTGGAAGCAAAAATATTGGAAATTCCAGCGCCATTCAGCCCATCAAATTAGGTATTCATAACCAAACATTGCCAACAGACTATCCTCGTAAACCGTGCCCAGCAACACCTTACTTACTTTAAGTACGATTTTCTTCATTTCTTCATCGGGCGATTGAAATTCACGAATCAAAATCAACATCACTTCACGCGTATAGTAGCTCGCGTACTCGGCATCCATCAACGGAATCAAATAGCCAATCGCTTTCAGAAACGCCGCAAGACCCTACACGAATAATGCTAATAATAATAAAAATAAACGAAATATATAGCTTCTAGCAGCGAGAAAAAGAATGTTTTAGTACCGAAATCTGTATATAGCACTCAGGGCGGCACCGTACTTTTGATGACATATGGCGCCGCGCGTCATGTCCGGTGACGTACGGCGCGCCGTACGATACGTATAATGCAAACCTTATTACCAATTCACGTTAAACAATTTTTGAAACTTGGACAAAATAAACATACGTAACTAAATTGTGTATACCAACTACTTGACAACACAATGGGCGTAGGAAGCTAAATATGTTTACCTTGCCACGATGGGATTTGATGCCTTTCCACAACGGTTTCAACACAGAGTCGAACGATTCAATACCGTACGGTGTGGCGGCTTCCGCTAGC
Organism: Enoplolaimus lenunculus; assembly: GCA_030248215.1. Lineage (NCBI taxonomy): Eukaryota > Metazoa > Nematoda > Enoplea > Enoplida > Thoracostomopsidae > Enoplolaimus > Enoplolaimus lenunculus. The sequence continues at coordinate 112,679 of JASANG010000501.1, forward strand.
GCCGCAATCGCCAACGCCGTGATCGTGCGCACTTTTTGTTGTTCATCAACCAAACCTAAAAAATTAAACACGCCGTCATAGATTGGACCAGGCTCGGTGTCTCGGTTTCAACTCTCAAGAAGTATATAACTCAATCTCATTGTGTTTGTTCTCGGCCTCTGTTTAAATCGAGACCGACAAATTCATGCCTCGCATGAAAATCCCATATCTTCCACTATCCTACACAGGATTTGAGATTCGTTGACGTGAAACTCGTATCGATAACAATGTCAACAAAAGCTACCATTTCTGCAATAGGAAAACATAATCATCGTGGCAACGAAATTCAAAAATTTTGAAACTGAATTATTCGCACAATTATTATCCACCATAAATCGTACGTATATATAGTTTTATATACATCTTACAACTTCGATTTCAGTGTATCTCTTTTTTAAAAATCTTTCCGACATCCAGAGACTTGCATATTTACAAGATATATTTACAAATGCTAAAAACTCAGCGGTTATTCCGTGCTCTGATAAACTTGACTCTTCTCATAACTACTGCCACTTTCAGCAATAGTTCAGAAGGTGTCCTAAGTTTTATTATCATCATTGCACAAAAAATACGTTATTCCATTATCTACGAATTTACTCTTACTATGAAGACTCAAATCTTTTATGAGATAAGTGTTCATACAACTGTATAATAATGTATAATATGCATACGTACGTATATAGTGCGACGACAAATATAACCTAAATTTTCGAAAATAACTGCTATACCTGCATGGAAACACTTTATATGTATGTATATCATACGAAATTGCTAAACTCTTCAGTACCATGCGTATATGTAGGTGTATGTCAAGACGGTTAAAAACTGAGTCCAAGCACTACAACCCGAGACTAAATCTCTTGGCCCGAATACGTACGTAATTTAGAGCTGTCACTGGAAAAAATATTACACCTTACTAAATTGAAATATTCAATCACATTTCTAAACAGTACGTATATAATATATAAAAATTGAAAAGAAAATTATGTGTGGCTATAGCGTGCTCTGATAAATATGACTCTTCTCATAACTACTGCGCTTTGAGCAATAATTCAGAGGTGTCCTAAGGTTTAGTATCATCATTGCACAGCCCAAAATTGTATATGTACGTACGTACACGCATTTTGTAATACAAGCAGTATCGAACTATCAGAGAATGACTTCAACAAGATACCAAAAATTACGCGAAACAAACATTAAACGCTACGACTAGTGCATTACGTCATTGTTTGGATTTTTAATTTCACTTTAGATGGAAAACGTAACTGTCTTGACTTGGTCGAGAATATCTACAGTCGCAGCATGTCTAGCATTACAACATATTATAAAAGCAGTTTTAACTACTGGCTTCTCTACAGCGGGGGGGGGGGGGGTTCAAAATTTTCATTCCCCCCCCCCGGCGAAAATTTTGCCGCCACCCAGCAAAGGCCCCACCGGCGAATTTTCGGTCGCCACCCAGCAAATTTTGCTGGGGGGCCCCAGGACTTTTCTAGGCCAAAAATTTTCAATGTTAAAACGTAAAAACCTGGACTTCTTTTGAGGCGGACATTCGGCAAAATATGATTTTATATTACGCTGAGTACTCAATTTTTAATAGCGTTACAAATACCCGTAGTAACTAATACAATTCAATAATGAACTGAAAAAAGCACAATTATATAAAGACCATTTCAGGGCATACAGCATTCGAAAGTACCTTGAAGCAGCAAGTTCAACCCGCCTGAGCGTTATGATAAACTGAAGCTGTGACTAATATACAAAATATATATTAATCACAGTTTCAATTATAAATTATCTATATTTTATATAATTGTGCTTCTTTCAACTTCTGGTTAAGTTGTCAGTATATACGTAATATTAGTTAAAATTATTGTTATTAGCGTTTGCGAGAAATTTTTGTCATGTTGAGCGGTGAGTAATCTTAAGTTGAGTTGGAAACACGGTCTAGAATGAAAAAAATGGTCCAAAAAGTCGGTTTGCAAAATTTTAAGCGTGCCCTCCAGGACCCCCCAGATCACCTGGGGGGCCCCCCAGGAAAATCAGCTGCCCCCCAGGAAACTCATGGGCCCCCTTTAGGAATCGCCCCCCGGCGGAAATTTTCAAGCTGTTGAGAAGCCAGATCTATATAATGTAATTGCACAAAACATTATACGTATATACCAAAAATGTAAAATTTAAGACATAAGCACAAAGGCGTAGAAACCTTTGGAATACAATATAGACCGGAGCCGGAAACTTCAACATCTAGCTCAAACGAACTTAACTCCACTAATTTGAGTACAAACTGCAATCTATAACAATCCATTTTGCGCAGTGTGCAACCGGAACCGCAATTTCAAAAATACCAGAAACGGAAAAAGAACTGGAAAATAAAAAATACATGCCACCGGAAAATTCATTTTAATTTGCTTTTTCGCAATGTCATTGGTGAAATAACCTAGTTGGAGATAGATATTCACTTTATCTGCTGTATTTTAGATTTTCATAAAGCAAGGAAGCGAAATCTACCTTCGATGGTTACTAATGAAATCTATTTAATTTGTGTCGTCATTTTTTAATAAAATACGCATTAGTTAAATAAAGACCCACGGGCAGCTCTATGCTCTCGGCCTTCGGCCGCGGTCAGTTGGAACAGACCTCGGTGTCTTTAGCTAATACCTTTTAACTGCCTTGAGGCCCTCGGACGATACGGCCCTTCGTCGAAACTAATCCCCGGTCAAAAATTTAGAACTATAAACAAGTTTATGTTCATATGAGAGTATGGGATTGTGTTTTACACGACATTAGTTTTTTATTGTGACAATATTCAAACGAGGAAAAATGAAAGAAATATCTATATGGTGGGGGCTGTGACAAAGTCCAACCGTCAGAAGTAGCAAATGTAGACCTCATACTAAGTCAGAGATCTTGGTGGTTAACTCATCATTCGGTTGACGAATGCGTATCTCCGCTATGCGAAATCGAGAGCCTCTGAGTATCAGAAGCAACTAATTCATGCACGTGCGTAGCCAGGTGTGCTTTCTTACGTGTATGTAAGCCAATACCAAAACTCAAAACTAAATCAACTAAATTTTATAATTGCATTATAATTTATACAAATAGTTTTGCGAGTGACTCACCGCCTTCGATGATTTCGACCAACGCCCGTAAATGCGGCAGGATAGCACAGCCCATCAGAATTGAAATTTGTTGAACAATTTTGATACCAGTATGTCGTGCTTGCCAAGATTTTTTCGATTTACACACCGCTTTTAAAAACGGTAGCAATGCTGGAATGCCAAGTGCAGATGCGACCACTGCAAACGCACGCGCAGTTGTATTGCGAACGTACCTATAAAGTTAGAGCAAACTGCAATTCAACATAATATATGCGGTAGCCCCTGCCACCGTCGAGTGCTTGATATTTGAGGGTGTAAACAGAACACCAGAACCCAAATTTATATTGCACATACCTTGTCAACAACCAACTTTGCTTAACATATTTGAGATGAAAAACTTTCAACAAATCCCGGTTAAGTACCTATATAGCAGGGTGCAACCGGAATTCCGGTTTCGGCATTTTTTCACCTTCCGGTTCCGGTAAATTTTCACCGGATTTAAAAATTCCGGTGTTATAATTTGGCCGTTTTCTTAACTTTGCTAATTTTAAGAATCTCTTTTGAAAGCCACTTGTACTCCGAATATAAGCCATTGATGGTGGATTTCACTTCAGTCGACGACGAAAATCTAAAATACAACAAATAAAATACCTATGTTCGACTAAGGTTGCTTCACAAATAACAGAGCAAAAAATACGATTAAAATGAAATTTTTGGTGAAATACAGTTTTCACTTTCCGGTTCCGGTAAAATTTTCAAATTCCGGTTCCGGTTATGTGTAATTCCGGTTGCACCCTGCTATATAGCTAACACAAAAGACAAATTAAAAAATAGCCGGTTATCTAAGCACTCAGATTCCGCTTCTAACCAACAAACGCCATAAATATCCAATTTCTGTCTTGACCAAAGAAAGATATCATGCATACTCATCGATATTATCAATATCAGGCCGCATAGTTGAAATCATAGTCGCAAGACCGGCGGCTTTTGCCAAATTGCTAATAATTTCTCGGCCTTCGACACGTGCATAATAGTCTTCGTCGATTAGCAATGGTTCAATCACCACCAGGATCTGAAAAAGGATTCTGGTAACATAGATTACAACACAATTTGAATGAGGTATATCTTAAGTTATTGACCACGGTGCTAATCATACCAGTTAGTTGTGCTGATTTCCTGACCTTCACTCGCCGACAATGTTCGTTCCTAGCTTTACAAAAAATATAAATTAAGAAATGAAATTTTACCACATGGGAAGAGCACCGCACCTTCATCTAAAGAAAAACAAAAAAACCTAATCAGTCGCTTACTTTATGAACATACGGTCGAACTAAATCGTCTAGTTTGTACAATACACGATCGATAACTTTGACCAATAAATGTCGTTCTTGATCTTCAAGGGTCGGTGACATCAAAAGCGGTAAAATTTGATTGAACAATGGACCCGCGCCCAGCTCACGTGCTTTATCAGTGATATGACGTAACGCTGACTAAAAATGGTTTACACAAACTGAAATTATATATTTAGGTAATGCTGCCTGTTTGTATTACATTATGGAGCAAAATTCAATATTTTTGCGTGTAACATTTACCTCCACCCATGAACGATTTGTTTTTGTGCAAAAATCTGTGCGAAAACGCAGCATTTTCTCACTAACATCAACACACTGAGTTTTATTTTATCTGAGCCTAGCTCTAGGATATTTGCCTCAATTTCATTTATCGAGAACAGATCTCTCAAGGAGTTTGGGCACATACAATCAAAAATTTGAAAACCAAAACCCCGCCGCCAACCAATGTCAGGATAGGATGCCTGAATGCGGCAGGGCTCTAACAAGAGCTAAACTTTATCGGATACGAACAGGAATTAAATTGTTTACGAACAGTTTCTCACAATGCCGCAAATACGTATTTCGGTTAAACATCGTTGCTCAGATTTAAAAAGCTCGTATCGTAAAGGAAGTCTTCAGAAAAGACTTCAGTGCAAAATATAGAAATCATCACGGCAACGTATGTAAATGTATTATCTTCCAGTAATCTGACAAATATCTACGATATTTAAAAAGACGCACCTGTATATACGTAAAAGTTAAGCATTTATCTTTGACGCTAAAATACCTTTCGCATTGGTGGCGTCCCGTTTTTAATTTTCAACAACAACTTCATTATTCGACGTTCTTTTTGCTCTTCAGGACCCAAGCTTTCTTCGTCGACCTCAACCTGGAAAAATGTTTTCGTAGCAAAATCATTCAATAACCTTCAAAATTAAAAAGTGTAACAAGGTTTTTGTAACAGCTATAGAGCTGTCAGCGGGGTGATGATTTTTACCACGGCAGAAGCCAAAGCCAAGCCGGTGTCAGGGTTTCAATGTAATATATTTTAGATTTAAATTCAGCCTAAATTACAAAGGACTCAAGTGGAAGTACAAAAACCAAACTGAATACCTACATATGTTTCGCCTTTTGAAGATGTGATATTTTCAGGCTGTGTGCAAGACACCGTTTGGCCACCGCCACGGCACGCTGTGGCCCCGAACCGATGCTAATTCTATTTTCCCCCAATGTCCTTCCCGTAAACAACCCCCTAGTTTACCTTTAAAGTATGCCTCCTAGACTGTCCAGGACCACCTTTTTAGTTACTCACTTACCAACAATTTATCAAAATACTGCATATCTTCGGGCTTCAACGGCGGCAAATTTGCTCCTTTCGGCTGCGTGTCGACAATTAAATCTTTGTCGCCAAGGCCAGCGCGTGCTGGTGTGCCTTGCATTGTAAATCCGCCAGGAACTCCAAATGCAGCGCCAGCCATGGGTGTTGGTGTCGCCGTTAAACGCCGTGCCGGAGTGCGAATCGGTACATAACCTGGCGGTGGAGGCAACACCTAAAGCAAAACAAAATATTGAAATATAAAAAATGCTGGCTTCTCCGTCTTCTCATTTTTGTGAGGGGGATTTTCCACGGGTTGGACGTGGAGGTAACTCAAGAGTGGGAATGCGGCATTCGCCAGGATCAACCCGCGGACATTTTGCCTATTCACTCATAATAAACTTAATGCTGTTTTGTTCGTTTTAGACATATGTCAAACAATCATTTTGCCTACACGTATATTAAAAATGCTACAGTATCAAAAACGTTTTACTTGCTGTGCGGCCGCCATATGCCTAGCTCCTGTAATCGTGATGCCATTCGCTCTTAAAACAATGGGGGCAGCAACCTGCGTGAAGACCAAAAGTGGGGGAATTGGCGGTGTGGGGTGTCCCCCTTTCCTGACATCAGGAAGTGCATAGGTGCAGCAAGTCCAGAAAAATCTGCAGCCGCAAATTAAGAAAAATCCACATCCGTAATATTTTTAACCTGACTTACCTTATACCCAGGCGGAAACAGTGTCTCCAATTCTTCATCCGTGTACGGCCGATTACGTTCGTCAATTTCTTTCTCCCACCGATACGCCTGTAACTGTTCCGGTGTCATTGCGAGAAGGCTGCTGCCCGGAGTCGCGAATCCCATCGCTGGAGTCCCAGTCGGAGTTACACCAGACGGTGTCATCATTGACGGCGTCGCTCCTGCACCGCGCGGTGTAAATCCTTGCCCGCCACCTGTGCCAGCCGCTGTCGATCCAGGAGTCGCTTTCCCAGCAGCGGCAGCGCCACCAGGTGTCGACAACCCTGGCGTACCGAGAGCGCCTCCAGCGGCCGATGGTGTAAACTGTCCAGGTGTCGGAGTGGCGCCAGGGCCGCCACCGGCGCTCGGTGTTGCAGCTGCTGATGGCGTTAAATCCCAACGCGAGCGTCGCTTGGACGCAGATGGTGTCGGCGTTGCGCTAGCTGCTGCCGCGGCAGCGGAGCTACCGCCAACGCCAATCTCTTGTTTAATCTGCGGTTCACCAGTATCGGCACCAGCGCGATCGGTACGTGGTGTTTCTGCCCATCCAGGTGTCGCCATGCCGGGAGTCATATGACCGGGAGTATCTGAAAAAACAAAAATAATCAAACCATAAACAACAAACCATTACACTAACAATTTCTTGCCGAAACGTTTTTCAAAGATCGTCCTATTAACAGCAAAAATAACGTGCTAGTTACAATGCTGGTAGGTACTTACGTAATACATATATATCTAATGTAACAGACAGACAGTCGGTAACGGTTTACCAGAAAAACCGTTGACCCAAACGATTCTGCCTCCTGTCAATCGATGCTGCATAAAAGCACCACAAAATAGTATCCCAAGATTTAATTTCCGCCAGCAAAATTTTATATATACTGTGTATATTTTGCTGATGGTACTCAACAAGCTTGGGAAAACAGTGTACCACAAATAAAAACAATAAAAGTTAAGCCACGTGATATACAACACATTGTTCCATCACAAATTGTTTCGCAATAAGCAAATAAAAATCACGGGCCTCTTGGCATATACCTTACACTTCCAGTGAACGTGTGCGACTGAAATTATAAAAAAACGAGACCAGAATTTGAAAAAAGACGTAAACCACATAGCTGCAGCACATAAAATGCAACAAAACAAAAGTATTCCGATTCCACCCTGCTCATTACGTTTGCAGTCTCTCTCGTTTTCGCTGGAAGTCAAGCTAAGTAGTCTCACCTCGTGGTGTTTCGTCCCACCGATTCCGTCGCGGTGTTGCCGTTGTTGCGCCTAGACTTGGCGTTACCGCTCCGCCTGGTGTAGCGCCGGGGGTTGTGGCACCACCGGCTGCCGGGGTGGTACCCATCCCGGGTGTTTCACCCCAGAGACCGCGTGTCGACGGTGTCGCTCCGGGCGTCGTTGACCCCAGCGGTGCGTGACTTGGCGTTTCTTCCCAGCGTTGCACATGTGGTGTAGCTACCTAAACATAAACACATTCGATACGGCGCCTGCTAGATGTAGACCCAAGACCGAGACTATTTGGTCTCGGTCTCGGTTAATTGTTGACCTTGAATGTTTTTTCATACTTCTGTGCCATTCTATTTATAATATTAAACACAAAAATTACCGCAATATTTTTAGCAAAAACACATGGACAAAAACCGATACACGAAAATAACACGACTCCACGCCAAAGAAAATGGTAAAATATAGAACGCTTTCAGCTTTTTTCCGACGAAAATGAATCGTTAATCGCCAATATATTCAAACTCTATTAATAGTAAACACTTTTTAGCGTTCATCAAAATAATATTTTAGCGTTAGTTGGAGCTTTTAAAATTTTTGGAAAGATTCCTTAAATGTCATCAGTAAATACGTAAAACTATCTGAGTTTTGACACAATATCAAAAACTTTGGGGTTTAATTTACTTTGTAGCAACACACAATAAATATAACTATATTACTAAAAGCAGCAATTTATAGTCAAGGTTTGAAAGCTGCCGAGACTAAAAAACGAGACCGAGACCGCACATTCCTGGCTAGATGTAGTAGTAAGTAGTAAACATTGTAGTCTTTTTCAAGCCATGCGTATTTTGATTAAAAATAGCTACCTATTTCGTATATACAACTGGCGCTCGTGATATACGTAGTGAGTTTCGTTTTTCAACAATAAAAGAGGAACATCGCACCCCGATCACGCTCAAGTACACGCGCAACTGTTATCTCTCCCAAGTAAATTTCCATTTCTTTTCCACTTTCTTCCGCTGCCGTTCCCAGCCAGCAAAAAATAAAGCATCGACACGCTAATATATTAAGATAAAGCTGAACCGTTAACATTTTTATTGAAATAACAGAACATACCTCTCCTGCATCAAACAACGTCAACTTTGCTTTCGGCGTCGCTCGCGGTGTTGGCGTCGCCCCTGGCGTCGGTGTAGCTCCACTGCTTGCGGCACCTCCGTCTGTCGCTCGGCTTCCAGTCCCAAGACTGGCGGCCGCCTTCGCCCCGCCGGTAGCGTCTTTTGGTGTATCAGCCAATCCGTCGCCGCTGATAGAAGGTGTCGGAGTTTCTTGAACATCCCAGCGGCGGCGTTTCGCTGGCGGTTGTTTGCTGCCGGCAGTGTCAGTGCCGCTATCAGCACCTCCAGATGCGGCCGCTTTGGCCGCGGATACTACTTTCAGATCGCCTGATTTTACTTTCGCATCTAATTCTTTACGTACAGCAGCCTGTAAATTCAATATACAATTACAATACATATATGCACGTGCAACCGAAATTCCGATTCCGATTAGAATTCCGATTCAAAACGAGTTCAGATGCCGACAGCACAATCAATCGGAATCGGAATTTTGAAGAGTTAACGTTGTCTAGCTTAACAGAACCAGAAATCATAGCCGATTTGTTCATGCCACGTTTTTGAAAATTGTTGATAGCCATGTTAATGTAAATTATCCGTACAGTCACAAACCTTCTAGTTCCGATTGCGATTACAAGTTCGATATTAGAAATGTTTAAGGGCGGGCCTTTATGATTTTGTAACTCGGGTATAAATTTAATTCTTCCATTTTTTCTTCTAAACATCACTTGTACTAAAAGTATTCAGTCCAATAGCCTGCGTATAAATATTATATGCACCTTGTCTTTGTTAAACGCTTGCTCCTGCATGATTGTGGCGAATGTTCGTGCGCGCACATCTGGTGTTTCGGCTTCTAAAACAAAAATCGTTAAAACACTAAAATAAAAACAATTAAAAAACTTCAATATATACTAACCTAGACACACAAACTCTCTGCGGTGCCATTCTGGAATAACTATGCGTACAAAGATATATAGCGCGTTTGCAGCATCCAGCGATATATAGACAAAATCTACTGCTACTGAAAACGCGCTGTATACATATAGGAGTAAACGGGCTGAATAAGACTAGCAAACTTTCACACAGCGAATTTCAAAATGGCGGTGACATGTGCTAGTTACCCCAGAATAGTGCACCGCTGCTAAGCCAAAGCTCCAACAAAAACGGCTGCGAACTACGCATATATGCGCTGCTTGGCGCCTACATATATACTATATAGTTCAGATTGATTACATATATATGTTATGCATGTACCAAAAATACTTAATCGAAAATAACGATATGAAATGAAAGAAAATCCGTCACAAACAAATACTTGGAAACTTTTTTCCTATGTCGCATATGCTACTATGAGTTGGTGTTTGTTTTGTTTTGACCCACAACCTACAATCAATGCACTGTCACTCTAAAACTACCTGGTCACAAACGAAATAACACACGCCGCATTAAAGAGTACGGTACGTAGTGCATAATCACACCACAAGTAGACACACTTCAGATGACTGAAATACAATGTTACAATACAAAATTCCCCCGGGGACGGGTGGTGGTAGTATTGTTTTGTAATGGTTCATTTATACATAAGCTGGCATAAACTAGAAAAATTATGCAGTGAACTGTTCAGTAATCTTTAAGTTTAAAATTTAACAATCTTGTCCGTGCAGCAAATGTATTATATACCAACCAGGGTGCAAACGGATATCCAGTTCTGGTTTAATATCCGGCAAAAACTGATAACCGTATTCGGTTCCGATATAAACCTATCGGATACCGTATATTTAAATTGTGGTCCCGAAAACCATAAAGCTGTTTTGACAAGTGGACATATTTAACAACTGTAAAGTTTTCCACCCACCTCCAAATAAAATGAAAAATAAATTAAACTAACAATTAATTTTAGTACAGCCAACATATATATACTTTTGCGGGACTCAATTACTTTCAACATTGCTCGTTTTTACATGCTATATCGGGTTTATATCCGGTTTCGAGAAAAAATCAATACTTATCTGGCTCCGGTAAATTAATATCCGGTCGCACCCTATTATCAGCTGTGATTTCTGTACAATAAGGTGATCTTTATGATATACGTACATACTAGAAGTGCGTCAAACTTTGAATGGAAACTAAACCATAATAGAATAGAGGGCCAAACCCAGTTGAAGTTCGCGAAAATTTTTTAATTTTCCGTAACGAAAATTAGTATGTAAATTCGACGCATGATCTTTCGCTCGACTGAATCTACCGGAAACGGACGCTAGGAGGTAGACCATCCCAGGAACAGCAAAAAACGTAAACGAAGCCAAATTTGTACTTCAGACCAACCTGCAAACGGGTCGTGTCGTTCCGGTGAAATAATCATTTGTCGTCTGCGAGCCTGATATTCATCTTCACGACTTGCAATCTGACGCTTTTTATTGTCTGCAAATGGATCTGCTTCCTCCTGTAAAAAATATATAACGAAACAACATAGCAACACCGCTGCAAAAAATTAAACTGTGTGTAGGGAAAGACGACAATTTTTACCTTACTTTTCGGTTCCAGTGAATTTTTTACCTAAATTAACAATACCAGTACTGTTAATTTCTGGCAGTTTTTTTTTAAATTTGCTACTCTAAGGGAATTCCACCAATATATTTTAAAATTATAACGTCACAAAAGGCAAAATATCGCGTGACGCCATATGGCAAATAACAAATGCATTAACTCTATTTTCACAACATGGGAGTATCAGCTAAATGTCGTGTGACGAGATATGATAAAAACGGTACCATACTTTCAGGTACATGCTTGCGCAAAAGGCACATAAAATTTGAAGTTTAGTGTATTTTCCTGGCCCTGGCCCCGGGACATCTCGAATACACATTTACGTATATATTTATATAGGCATTATTAATGTACATATATACCTGTTTGACCTTGGCAGCTTCACGAATAAAATATTGAGGTGCATTAACTGCGGACCTCCTGTTGTGCATAAAGCTATTCGTGTCATCTTCCTCTTCCTAAAACAATATTCAAATCAAAACTTCAAATGAAAAAGTTAAGCCCTATTCACCTGAGAAATTTTTTGCAGCAACAACTTGCATGTGTATTAACCAGGGATATACGGTCTCGGTCTCGGCAAGTCTCAGGATTTGGCTGATCTAGGTCTCGGTTTTTTGAGTCTCAATAGGTTTCCACTCAACGTTCACTATAAATGAACGTCCGTTGTATTTCTTGATTTTTGTTTTTTTGATTATAAATTTTTTGCCGTTTTTAGTAATTTTCCTATATTTTATTTGTGTGTCAAAACACAGATAGTTGTATCTTTTCAGTTTTAACACATTTAACCAATCGTGCCAAAAAAATTAAAAGTTCCAATTATATACGCTAAAATATCATTTTGATAAACGCAAAAGAAGCGTTTACTATTAATTGGGCTTGAGTAAATATACCGTCGATTGACGATCATTTTCGTTGGAAAAAAGCTGAAAGCGTAGTTTTGACACTGAAAGTGCTCTATATTTTATCGTTGTCTGGCATGTTGTTGTGTACAGTCTCGGTCTCCGTTGTCGGGTCTCGGTTTTTGATCGAGACCGCACATCCCTGCGTATAACTTGCATGCGAAAGTTTGGTTAACCTAAATTCTGCGGTCGATCGAAAACTGCGTTGCTATGCGCTTCTTGACTTAATTCAGAATTTATTCAATAAGCTTGATTTAACTCAAATATTAAACTTGTTACGAGATTTATTTTACGTACATTTTTAATCAATAAATAGAACGTGTATAGGTATGAACACATTTTCAACTCATATATAATTTTCAAGCAAAGCCTTCTTTACACGTGTACGTTTCTTGCAACTGCATGATGAATATACGCCAAGAAATAATTCATAGGCTAGTGGAATTAATTCATCATCATTGGTTGAACTAATACGTAATTCATTGCTTCTGCTTAATATTCACGTAAATTTATGTCAAGATTCAGAAGGGAAGTGATGTACGTATATACCTTTGCAAATGCTTGCAGCTGCACGTATATATCCGTATTTCGTGCAGTGCAAATTGTGCATGCAAGTTTTCGCTGCAAAAACTTGCACATACGTACGCATTACGGTTTCGGCGACAACTTTTAATAAGTAATCAGAGGTTTTCAATGCGTTTGTCTGTGTTTTTGAAAGACCAAGTCGTAATTACGCCCTGGACTAGCCCAACTCGGAATTCGGCTAAATTACGACCTGGGTTACGACATATATAAAATATATATATGCATACGTTATAAAAGTAAATAAGTACCTCCAAGTTATCGTCATTCGGTGCAATAGATGTCACGTATCCTGCAAACTTTGGATCCTTCCCACCGTATATTTCTGTGTCAAACGCTCCAGCCGCTCCAAATGCGACGTGGTGTGGTGTTTCAACGGCATCTTCATCTACTTCCTTCTTGATTTTTCTGTTTTGGATATCTCGAATCTGTGCTTCAATTTCTAAATTATGTGCAAAACGTGTAACACCTCATTCACACCATCAAATTTTCCTACGTTCGTAGCGATACCTTGTATATAATTGCTAGTTTTGTACAGGCAGAAACAAAACATTTCTCAGGGCGTCCGCAGAATTTTGAGAACGATTTTCCCTGATTGCTTCGTGGGTATTCTGGAAGATACCCTTTGCGTGAGACTCAATGTGTGTCGTCTTGAAATTTCTTCCGAAAAGCTCTCCGTAACCGTTATTAATTTTCGTAGATTTTTAGAAAACCGTTCAAAATTTTAGCCCTACACAAATTTAGTCCCATTGTTACCACTTCAAAAATTTACTAGAAAAAGAAACATACCAACGTTCACTAAGCTAATGCATAAGGCCCCAACTCGTGCACACTTTCACACAGTAATTTAATTGCACTCAAAGCGGATTTCGAATGCAAGTCAGAAATTTACATTATACATAGGATAAGTACCCAGTAGTGTACAATATCTAATGGTCGTTCAAAAATGTCAGTATCTCCAACCCAGCCACTGAGACGGGCATAACTTTACAAAGCTTAAATGTAAATCTTTACCTTCATGTGTTTGCGCAGGAGCAGACATTGTCTTTGTATATCTATAATCCCAGGCAATACATGAGTAGCTATATAACCTCCGCAAGCAAAGTAAACATCTATTGAAAGCAACTAAGCAATTTTTAAAATAGCAAAAATATTTGACAAAATCTGAATTACGCTTAAGTGACAGTAACAAATAACCATGTTATTTAAATAGATCAAAATATCCGGCTCACTTAAATATATGGCTGCATTTGCTTAACAAAAACGAATGTACAGCGTCCAAGTTCCATGTTCACCGCTAAACGCAAACATGTATCGAAGGTTTCTCGGCTAAAGATTCAAGGTCGAACGATCGCTGTTGCCCCGCGTTTGTAAGGACCAAAAACATTTAGAAGTTAAATAATCAGCAAACTTGCAGGATGTTGCACCCTACTAAAAGAGAATAAAACTTGGTGCGTAAGAGGATATTTTTAAGACATAAAAATCGTTGTCTATTGCCAATGTTAATTTCCACACTTTGTAAGTACAACTCTCTTCTTAATACATTGTTTTAGCGTGTTTTTTAAAACGCTTTGCTTTGTAGAATTCTTCACTTTAAGTATACAAGCATATTTCAATATGGATATGCAAATCTACTGGAATGCTGTCAAAAAACGTATGTGGAACGTTCTAGTGGCCAGAAACGCAACGCGTGCCGGGTACATTCGTTTCTACACAGAATGTGCCCAGTTGCACACTCTTAAATAGCGCACTGTAAATTCCAGTGAGTTGATTTCAACTCAGAATGAGTTGAATCATCAGTCTGAGTTATGAATATCAGAACTCACAATTCTGAGTTGACTCAGCTCATTTGATTTATAATTACAGTGCGATTATTCACTCTTGATCATAGACACCTCTATTTTGTAGTACTGTAGTCACCCGAATAAAAGAGAGGGGACTGATATTTATTTGGCCCCTCCAGTGGGCACCCCCCTTGTTATTCGGTTACGGACTGTTATTTATTTTTAACCCGCCCTTCGCCGTCCTTCGTTTCTGATATATATTCGGTACTGCAACTATCCGTTGAATTAAACGTTTTTTGCCTTGCATCAAAAGCTTGAGCGATAATGCAAGGTTACGTACTGTATTGACCCGAATAAGAGCGGGGGTAATAATAGGGGGGTCCCCATTTTGGGTCCGAATCAATAGAAGTCCGTAGCCCTAATAAGAGTCCTTAAGCGGATAGAGTCCCTAAACCCTAATAACAGTCCATATATGTCAATTAACCCTAATTGTTGCGCATAAATGACTCCAGGACCAAATAACTTTAGTTCGAAACTTTAAAGCGTACTTAAATTTTGAAAGTACGTTCCTATAAGTGTAGCCTTGTATTATCGCTCAAGCTATTGACACAAGACAAATAAACGTTTAATTCAACAGATAATTGCAGTACCGGATATATATCCGTAACGAAGGGCGGCGGAGCGTGGGTTAAAAATAAATAACAGTCCATAACCGAATAACAAGGGGGGCATCCTCTGGAGAGGCCAAATAAATATCAGTCCTCCCCCTCTTATTCGGGTCAATACAGTATACTTTGGAATGTATTTTCATAACTTGAGTGCTTTACGCTTTAAGTTTCGAACTCAACTTTATTTGGTCCTGGAGTCACATTTATGTGCTACAATTAGGGATAATTGTCATTTGCGGACTCTAATTAGGGTTTAGGGACTCTATCCGCTTACGGACTCCTATTAGGGATACGGACTCCTATACTGATCGTGACTCAAAATGGGGCCCCCTCTTATTACCCCTTCCTCTTATACGGGTCAATACAGTACCTACAGAAAACCGGATGCCTTTAATCTGACTGAATTTTACTTAACAGGCGTAATTATGTTTTAAAGAAATCTCCAACGTTTTCCCATCCTCTCAATAAAATGCGGTGCAAGCTAAAACCGCAACGCACGCTGTGTATTTTATTTTCTACACACAGAATGTACCCAGTTGCATACTCTTGTTTTTATACAGTGAGATTTCGTTGCGCTTGGTTTAAACGGCAAGATCCACTCTGAAACGCTATACCAGCATTTGTATGTTTCGGTGTGCAGTAAACTTTGCTAAAAAACAATTTTAGCTTAATGACTTAATCGTTTCTTCGTAGACGGAACAATTTATGCGGTAGAATTTACCATGTTTCAGGTGTTTTTTGCGTTGTTTGGAATCAAATTTCAAACCAATTTACTTATTATATTCCGTTTGGCGTCAATTAATATGCATTAATCTAAGCTGAAAAACCGTACTGTACCCGATATTTATCAACTAATAACCTTGCACAGTGAATATTTTATACAGAAACGATATTAAAAATTGCACTGTAAATTGCAATGAGTTGATTAATGAATTTATAGAGAATTAATTTCTCGTTATTTCTAAGTAAACAAGTTTTAATCATTTATACTTCAATATCACAGTTTGCCGTTTTCGTTTACTTAATAGGTTTAGTTTTGCACACTGCAAAAAATGATGAGTCAAATTGACTCCCTTCGAAATAGGCTGTACGGGACTACGCAAATTGAGTCGAATTAGACTCCGCCAGAGTCAAATTCGACTCACATTAAGTCGCACGTTTGACTCTGGCGGAGCCGGATTTGACTCAGATTGTGTAGTCCTGTAGAGCCTATTTCGGAGGAAGTCAGTTTGACTCACCATTTTTTGCAGTGCACTGTAAATTTTAGGGAGTTCATTTTAATTCAGAATGAGATGAATCACTCAGTCTGAGTTAGGACGGTCAAAACTCAGAATTTTGAGTTGATTCAATTTATTCTGAGTTAATTAATCAACTTACCCAGAGTCAACTCAACTCAGAGTGAGAATCAACTCAACTCAGAGTGAGTTAATGTTTAACTGAATTCAGAAATAAACCAACTCGCTCGCTGAATTGATTAATCAACTCATTGGAATTTACAGTGATGCTACTCATTTGCACTCCAATAGATACTACAATCAAGAGTTGATCAGTGGCGGATCCAGGACCTCAAAATGGGGGGGCCAAAATTTCACAGGTAATAAACTTATTTTTGAGCCATACTGTAGTGACCCAAATAAGAGAGGGGTCCCCATTTTGAGTCCCAATTAATAGGAGTCCGTATTTCTAATAAGAATCCGTAAGCGGGTAGAGTCCTTAAACCCTTCTTTAGAGTCCATAAATGTCTATTATCCCTCGGTGTAGTGCATAAATGACTCCAGGGCCAAGAAACAATAAAGCGTGCTTATACTATTGTGTATAAAACAGAGAAATAAACAGCGTAGAACAGCAATTAAAACTATATAATTTTTGTCGAGATGCTGTTGGGGGGGCACGGCCGCGGTGGCCCCCCCGTGGATCCGCCATTGGAGTTGATAATCACAAGAGTGTACAACACTTGGACTCCCGCATGCTACCAAATGTACAACTGGGTGTTGCGCATTTAGCCGACCCCCCTTTTCCGCAACCCTGTTGTTCATTTGAAACAGTAAGACAATACCGTCTCTAGACTAAAACTGATTCAAAATTTGTATTTAGGCTAACAAATGATACACAATACAAATAACATTTCCCTTGATATATTGCACGCCAATCACGTAACCCCTCAATCATCTTGCTTCTCTGACGCATCACATTCTTTAGCGGTTGAGTTCAGCATTTGCGTGCTCTTAATGCAACATTTGAATGCTTTTAATTCAACCATTGGTTCAGTTCAACTGGTCAACCGATTAAGTAATTTTTCTTCAATTCAATGGAATTCATTCAAACGATCCAGTTGTGGTCAACAATGGCTACCACCGGTTGCGGTTAGAACTCTGACAGGGTCAGCAATTGCTGAGTGTACCGATAGACAAATTACCTACACCAGATTGAAGGCTGGGTGTCGCTTTGGCCCAGGATTTAGCATTAACCTAAACACGGCTAGTATGATTATACGACCCGAGTTTGCGGTGAAATCGGGTTCGTTTATAGAAGGAGATATTATGAATGCCCTACCGCCTGGGGCCTTTGCGGTACTTGAACGGTTACTGTTTTTAATTATTTTGGCCATGATTGTTGCAAATTTGGTTTATGTTGAATTTGTCAATCGGAATAAGCTTTCGCTTGACAGTCATCTATTTGAGGTTAGTTTTAACCTTGGTCCGCAGTCTCAAATGTGTGTAGCACCTACACCATTTGGTAATAGGTCATGTAACTTAGGAACCGTAGCATGGTGAGGTTCGAAATTTAGCACGTAATTCACATTTGATTTACTCTACAGCTGTACCAATTTTGAGATCTGAAATAACAGATCTTCGTCAGTTTGAAAATCTATCGCTAACTGATGATAGGTGCTATACTCATTTGAAAATATGGGCATTATAAACAAGTATTGTAGTATTATATTTATATTAACATTTGCCAAATTATACAAAGTAGTCAAATTCGACTCCGCCAGAGTCCAATGTGCGACTCAGTGAATCGAATCTGACTCTGGCAAAGTATAAATTTGACTCAATTTGTGTAGTCCCGTAAAGCGCATTACGGAGAGAGTCAATATTTGACTCACAATTTTTTGAAGTGTATGAAAGGTTCATGATACGATAAAAGCCGTTCCATTGTTCCGAGACAGCAATGATCCAGGACCAGGACTGCACACAGAAGCGCTCATGTTTTCGTGTTCACACACTGCAAAAAATGGTGAGTCAAATTGACTCTCTCCGAAATAGGCTCTACGGGACTACACAAACTGAGTCAAATTCAACTCCGCCAGAGTCAAACGTGCGATTTAGTGAGTCGAATTTGACTCTGGCGGAGTCGAATTTGACTCAGTTTGTGTAGTCCCGTAGAGCCTATTTCGGAGAGAGTCAATTTGACTCACCATTTTTTGCAGTGCATATGCACAGCCAAATATATAATAAACATGGTGCAACAGGAATTCCGTTCCGGTACAGAAATCCGGTATTTTTCACTATGCGGTTCCGGTAAAAAATCCGGTATTGTGTCACCAGAATTTTTCGGTATTTTCAATTTAAGAAAAATTGACATATTAATAGTCTAGCTTATTTTCCTAAAATTGTCTAAGCGTGTATTGCCAAAAGTTTCAATTTCTGTCATACTTTATAATTGATCATAAGTTTTTCTAGCTACTGCATTTGTTTCAGGATTTTGGCATCCTCATGTGTTTGCACCGTTTATAAAAGCGATAAAATAGCGTTTAAATAATGAATTTTTCGGTAACAAGAATTTTTTGTTTTCCGGTTCCGGTATTATTTTAACTTTTCGGTTTCGGTTCCGTTTCAGGTATTTTATAATTCTGGTTGCACCCTGATAAATAAACAATATATAGGCACATTTTCTACTTTCCCACGCAAATGAAATTGCGAACAAAAACGCTTCAGTTCTATTTCCGTTGTCAATTATATTATGGAACGTACTGCAACATAACATTTCAGTATGCAGTGTAGTATGGTCATTTTTACTTTCCATTCTGAAGATTGCCACCCACTTGACCGTCCCATTTTCAAGTGACCCTAAGCAGGCTATTAAGCGTACTGGCTTCTACTCTGTGCAAACACTCTACTGAAAATACTATAGTTATATTTTTACTAACTTTTTTAAGTATGAGTGTACTAAATATTGAGTAAATCTTTGCTTAAATAATGTAAATAAGTAAAACTACTGCTGTCATTTCCTGATTAATTAAGTAAATGTAAAGCTAAAAATTTCGTGTTCGCTTAAAATTAAGTAAAACTTTGCCAAGCACCATAGTAAGTAAAACCGGCACTTAATTCGGCAACAGTTTTACTTAATTTTAAGCATATTTTTAGTGAGTACCGTCAACCTACGCTGTAAAAATGGGGAGTCAAATAGACTCTCTAGGAAATAGGCTTTTCCTGACGACACAAACTGAGTCCAATTTGACTCTGGCGGAGCCAAATTTGACTCAGTTTGTGTAGTCAGGAAAAGCCTGTTTCCGAGAGAGTCACAATTTGACTCCCCATTTTTACAGTGCATTTTTGAGTCGTGCCGGGATGAACTTTTTGTGGAGGGGAAGTATAAGCAAGTCTCCCTGTTTTGCAGCCACTGTGGAAAATATCAAGCATAGCATTTGGACAGCACGATGCCTCGAAAGATTATCACCTGACGATTTCGTTTCGTATATGTGTGTTATTCGCTGGAATTACACTTGTATTTATGGTAACCATTATTGACGGTAACATTGTATCGTCACTACTCGGCCGGCAACAACTTCGCAATTTTAGTTGCACTGAATTAACTCAAATGATCGAAACGAATCAAATTCGACTGGTTTCAGTCCCGAAATAGCAGCGCAACTTATTTTGGACTGAAATTTTTCAAACGGTATGAAAAATTCAAAATTTTACACTGTCCACAATGTTCAGGGCGCTAAAAAGTTTGCGTCCGATAATAATTATATACATATGCGGCTCATTTTACTTTAAGCGGCGTCCAGGTTTCTGGTGTGTCTATAAAAGAGTAGGTTTAGATTCTAGATTTTTGTTTTCGCTTAGGCTTAGGCTTAGAAACTCATTTTTGCAACGCTTAGGCTTAGACTTTAGGATACGCTTAATCTACTGTTACGCCAGCAGTGATATCGCTGTGAAATTTGATTTCTTTCGTAACAATATCTAAAGTTGCCAAGTAACACTTCAGTGAAGGTGTATGATTTCCACAAAAATGCGGAAATGATTACATTCTGTGTACAAAAGAATATACTCAACGCATGTTGCGTTTGTGGCCTATCCATTATTTAGGGGTTATCACTGCCGAGTTCTTGAAATTACGCTTGTTACGTAATTTGGAGTAGGTAGTTGCTCATCTTATTTTTTGATTTCAACGGTGCAAGCAACATCTACCCTTCTAACATTACTGTAGTGACCCGAATAATAGGTGTCTCCATTTTGAGTCCCAATCAATAGGAGTCCGCATATCCCTAATAAGACTCCATAAGCGGATGAAATCCCTAAACCCTAATTAGAGTCCATAAATGTCAATTACCCCTAATTGAAGTACACAAAAATAAATGCACAAAATGTGTAACAATTATCTCGCGTTTGCGCAGTACAAAATTTCCACAAGACGTGAAAGCACATAGTTCTGAGATTTAGTTGTTGAGGACGCATCACGAGAGTCTTCGGAAAAAGTTCATAAGCGAAAAGGCCCATATATAGAACAGGGCCGGATCATTTTCCGGAGGGACTATAATAGAGTCAGTTTACGGTTTAGGCTATTTTTTTGCTTAGGCTTAGGCTTAGGCTTAGGCTTAGGCTTAGGCTTAGGCTTAGGAATATGCTTATACTACTGTTCCGGCCCTGTTCTATACATGGGCCGATTGGTGTATGGTGTATTTTCAGCAACATTATCACAGTTTCATGCATGCAGTACAGAAAGCACCGCAGATTCATGCAAAAAACATTGATGACGCGTTTGATATCGTTGAAAAGCGGAACCGGATGCAACCAGCTTATGCAATAGTTGGAATGTCAGAAGAATCCGGTAAGCAAAAAGTATAACATATTAAATCAAACGCTTGGACTAAGGGTCCGTATTCTGAAATGTGAATACCCACTATCGTCAGTATTAAGGCTTTCAACCTGACGAACCATTGCAGTGCCAAAAATGTGCTGAATCTTGAGCCTCAGTGATCGACTGGTTCCAACGTTGCAAGAGCTATCATCAAAAGTTGCATTTTTAATTTTAGTATTGTTTTATCTCATAATATCATATATCAACGATGCATGTCTGTTAGTATCATATGATATTCCGCTATACGCAAAACTAGCTATGAACTGACTGTAGCGTAGACAGGGTTAGAACCGGCTCGGTGTTTAGGTCCCGGGTCCCGGCGTCATATTTTTGGATCACAAAACAAAACATCAAACAAACGGTATTGTGGTTGCAAATCAAGTATATACTTGTCATACAATGTCAATCTGTCGTGAGAAAATATAAACAAAAATATAAACGTTCCCATGCAAAGCGACAACCGAATAGCAGGGAAACAATTTTAGACCAATGTCCAGGTTTCGTGTGCGTCTGGTTGTGTGTGTACCGATTGGCGGATCTGGGCGAAACTTAAGACATAAAGTAGTGATAACAATTAACAATTACAATTCCGATTCGATTGATTTTACCAACAAACTTTGAGTTGTCGACACTAGCGGATCCAGAGGGATGCGGGGGTTGGGCGTACACTCCCCATCAGAAATGTTTTAGTAATAAAATGGAAAACTCCCTACCTTACAATTTTTCCAGCTCACAAAATTTTTTAGTGATAAAATGATAAGGATTCTGACTTGAAAATTTTGGCGTTTCATAACATTTGCCACCCCGCCTTCCTGTCAGAAATTTCTGGATCCGCCGCTGGTTGAAGAAATGAGTCGCTGATTAATTATCAATTACTCTGAAATCAATCTCGGAGCCAATTGCAGAAGTTTGCTCAACCCATATATCCCACCAAAAGCAAAATAGAATCAAACTTGAATTGAAAAATGTCCTCATGTTAAAGATATGAATACAAGCTATTTACACGGCCAATAAACATATTAACACTATTAAATTTAGGCTCTGGAATAAGGAACGGCTGCGATTTAGTAGGGCTAGCGGCCCGGCTCCGGTCGCTTAGACCCGCGAGGCCCAAAATGTAAGCTCGGCCCCGTCGGGCCTTGGCTCGGGTCGGTTGCAACTCTGTGAATAGAGATTTTTAAAATGATCATAATATTGATAAACGTTGTAGGGAATATTATATAATATTGAAAGACAAAACGGAACCAATACATGATGATAGCAGACAAATGCTGTTTTTGAAATATCATATTGGATTATATCATAGATAAACTGTTACCCAATATGTAGAACGTGAAAAACCGTTACCCGAGCTGACCCATTTGTAACGTGACCCCCGCATAAGCCTAAAAGTAAGAATGAGCTTATACCTAAACCTAAACCTACGCAAATAAGTAGTCTAAAGCTTCAGCTAATACTCGATTGTAGTTGCGCGCAGAAAAAACGTTCCGCCTTTGATCTTTCGATGGACCCCGTTGACAAAACAGCATATATATTTTAAAAACTTTCAATTTTAGCAATTCAAAACCTTTTGTACTCAGTGATGACACGTAAAGCACAGCGTCAGTTGTGTGTTTTACCGATCCGACACGCGCCGACCATCCCGTTTCCAAAATCATACGTTGTGACTCGAGGTATGGATCGAAAACAACTGCGTCAGATTTCTGAACTACTGACAACGATGGCGCCGTTAATCGTTGATCTACGGGATCACTGTGTAAATTTAAAACATTTTTTAACCAAAGGGTCACAAGAGTGTACACTGTAAAAATGGGGAGTCAAATTAACTCTCTCGGAAATAGGCTTTTCCTGACTACACACAAATTGAGTCATATTTGGCTCCGCCAGAGTTAAATTGGACTCACTGAGTGAATCGAATTTGACTCTGGCGGAGTCAAATTTGACTCAATTTGTTTAGTCAGGAAAAGCCTATTTCCGAGAGAGTCAATTTGAATCCCAATTTTTTACAGTGTAGCGGTACGTAGCAGTGCCGGAGCAGGCAGGGATGGGGGTGCCCCCAAAATGTTGTTTGTGTGGACCCTACTTTTATAGTATTTCTCAATTGAAGCTTAGGCTAATAATATATAATATATACAGTGCCGGAGTGAACAGGGGTGGGGGCTCGGGGGCTCACCCCAAATTCCAGGGTAGGGGCTCGAAACTCGCGAGCGAGAAGCCAGACGCATTTAAAACTTAACTAATTTTTGTTTCAACCGTTTGAGGTGGGGACCCCTTTAGGGGTGGGACCCCTCAAATGGAGGGTATGGGTGTGGTGCTCGGGCCCTGGTACTTATACTCGGTAATGGTACACACTCCCCAGGTTTTTGTAAACCTTTTTGCATTTTGCCCTCATTCACAATTTTGAATTTGACCAGCGGTCGGGCCTATAGCCAGCTCACTTTGCTGGTGGGCAAAAATATTCAGGAGGGGCACACAAGGGTTTTCGATGACTTGAAAGCAAGGTTAAAATTTTTGTAGGGAAGGTGGCTAAAATTCTTTCATGGGGGGCTGGGCCTTTTTAGCCCCCTCTGAATACAGGCCCGTCAGCGGTGTAGCGATGGTTTAGTTTCGGGATAGTATATATCCCTTCGAATACAAGTTCTTTCCGGATTAGGTTAAAATGAGAAAACAATTTTAACCAATGGCAGACTGTAGCTTTGCTTGAAAATTACGTACTGCACGAATAAAGCATATATATTCTGTATATCCTATTTCATACGTTATACGCCATTGGACTGGCTCCTATTTTAGCCGGTATTCTCAAATGCGGGTAGCACATATTTACCAGTTGGTGATAGGTCTTTTAACTTTTGAACCACTAAAATGGTGAGCTTGAAAATAGTACAGTTTTTGCATTCGACTGGTCGTAGCTCTGCACCAATTTTCACATCTGGAATTGCAGAAGTTCAGTAGTTTGAAAACCTAACGCTAACTGGCGATAGGTGCTATATGTAATTTGATACTGGTCTGTGAACTAATTAACCTCACAAATCAGTTGTTAGCAAAAGGTATTTAGTGTAAATATTGCAAAAAATTCTTTTGGGCTTAAGCTTAATAGTTGACCAATGAAAGCGATTGGCCATTTAGCAGTTTTGAATTTTTTTGCTATTTCAGGCGAGCCAAACTTTGTTCAGTACAAACTGTTTAAACGTTGCGAAAACCTATGAAACTGTGCCGAAAATCAAATATGTCCATTTGACAAGTTTCCTGCGTTTACTGGGTTGTAACTTTTTGCCGTGTATTGCTGCAGTATTTTGCTTTGAATTTATTTATTATTGCTATCATTGTCGAAAACTAAAATTTGTAAAGTAAAAATGTCAACTTTTACATCTCACCTGCATTTCCCTGCCACTGCAAAAAATGGTGAGTCAAATTGACTCTCTCCGAAATACGACTTTTCGGGACTACACAAACTGAGTCAAATTCAATTCCGCCAGAGTCAAACGTGTGACTCAGTGAATCGAATTTGACTCTGGCGGAGTCGAATTTTGGCTCAATTGGTGTAAGTAGTCGCGAAATGCCTCTTTCGGAGAGAGTCAATTTGATTCACCATTTTTTGCAGTATGAAAACAGTTTATCTACTTCACGTAACGGAAATAGCGGATTGAAGAAAAATTGCAAATTATTTTATTGTATCACAAATGCATTTTGAATGCAACACAATTATTATTATCTGGGTACAACCGAAAATCTGCCCCGACTCGAGCAAACAGATGAACCTTTGGCGCCGGTAAAATTTTCGCCGAAGGTTCGGAGAGTTTTGGTCGTATTAATTTTGCATATTATTTGATAAAAATTGTAGCGTTTGGAGTTTTTGGTTTTAACTTTTGGTACAATTTTGAAGTGTTTATTAGTTTTAGCAACATGAACACTGGAAATATCTCAAAGTCCAGGAAATTTAAAACAGCTTTATTACACAATGCACACAGACAATGGTTTAATATACAACAAAAATAACATATCACGGTATGTTACACGCCCAGTAGAACGAATGGTCGCGCCCAGGGTTAGGCACCGGGAAAAACCAACGGAAAAACGGTTTTTCAGAAAGCGAGGAAATGGCAAAAAAACTAAATATAAATTTTAGTTCCGAACACGACTTTTGATTAATTTCATTTTTCAGCTCCAGCTCTGGTGGAATTATTGTCGGAGGATCCGGCAATTTTTTCAGTGAAATTTCGTATAGGTTTACAAAATTTATCTATTTGGTGCGTTTCGTTTTAACTGTTGGCACAATTTTGAGGAAACAATATTGGCCAAAAATCGGTCAAAAATAAGCGTAAAACCAAATTTAATTAACATTGATGCTTGAAAAAACGGTAAAAAACGGCATTTCCGGTCGATGCAATTTTTCCCGAAAAACAAACCCTGGTAGCGCGTAACAAGCTATACTGTGGATATTAATTATTACATCCAATTCCTTTTCCAAGATTAAACACTTTTCATTCAGTCTGATGGCTTCCAACGTCACCTGGCCATAACATTCTGAGCTCTTGTACACGTCATTTCTCCATTTCCTCCTCCTAATGACTTGGCTTACCTATGCCTACACGCCTTTACTCAAACCGAAATTTTAACCTTACGTGGGAAACGTGTACACGAGCCAGTTTCTATGCTAACAGCCAATCAGCGTTCACTTGCGTCAAATTATACCCAAATTAGTCTCTCAAATATCACATGCTGTATATATTTCGACATCCATTCCAGTGGTTCAAAATGTCCAAAACTCGGCAGTCATACAGCTCACTTGTTAAAGCAACACAGCTTGGATTTACAACCTGACGTTACAAGCGCACCATACCATCGAAAACAACAAACCCAAGCGATGATCTGAAACCAGGTTGCATAAAATTAAAGCCCAATCGAAAACATTTGTCGGCAAGATTAGACGACCAAGGTGAAATTCGTACAGTTAAGCATCTTTCGATACCATACATGGATACTCGTTTACTTTCATGCCACACAGGTGTCAATTTCTCGGACGGCAAAAGTGCCAACCCCACAGACTGTCTGTTATTTTTCTAAGCCTAAGCTTAGGCTAAACCTAAGCCTAAGTCTTATCTTAAGCTTCAACCTATTTTATCACACCAGTCATCATAACGTGTACGGAGAAACTTTTTCCCGGGGGGCGGGGAGACTAAACAACTACTTGAAAAAGGCTATACTAATAAACAAATACAGCAAGCAAAACATGGTTTATGAGTCTATAATACGGTGTCGAAATACAGCCACGAGGACCGTCATAAATTTACGATAAACAAACTTACTTTAACAATTTTTCTTCGGCAACACCGCCACCGCAACCTTGTTGCTACACTCCAAATACGCAATTGACAAAGGTGAATCAACATTATTAAATCGACCACTATCTTGCACTGTGATAACATCTTCATCCCGCAGCAAAACAACAACGACAATCTCGACATTGCTCGGTTCTAAAATAAAAAGAATGTTTTTTTGAACAAATTGTAAATTTAACCCATCTTCTTAGAAGTACATTTTAAAACGATACAATGTTAGTTGTCAGCAGATATTCGCAATCAAAAGACCGAAAGTTACAAAACCTATTATCAACTCAGTTGATTTATGCTGTGTACTACAGATGGCAGCCACGTTGATTCGTATCCTTAAGGACTCGAGACAGCGGTAACTTTCTAAAAACTGTCTCACCAATTCACAAACACTTATCATCAATACTAAACTATCACAAATTACGACCATTTAACCGGCGTGGCAACAATAATTCAGATTCGGTTTCAGATTCGGCGAAAATGGAACGTTCGGAATCGGTTTCAGTTTTGAAAAAGCCGAATCCAGCAAAGTTCGGAAACGCCTTTTTTGTGTTTGAAATCAAATTGGATCAAACAGAATCATTTTTAAAAAACTTAGTTAGTACTTACTGTCGGTTCGATCCTCCATCCATGCACTAATCAATTTCTGGTTTTGATATTTTTCAAAAATCAAAATGGCTCTATTGCTTGCATAAGACAATTTGAGTTCACTGGTTTGAAAGCTACAAAATGTACTGTCAAATTCGGCAACAGTTTGTTGTTGCTACATAAAATCGAGAAATCCTACACCTACATTCTGCATAGATCTGACCAATTTATTAATATTGTGGTTACTTTTCAACAAGTTAGTTCCTTACCTGTCCAAACATCACTCGATAACAACGCGTTAGAATTTAACTGGAATTGTCCGCTTGGCAAACAGTGAAAATCAGATTCTCTAGGCTTCAACAGACGATATGTATTGTCTGGATAAGTCACCTATAATATAAAAGTAGTTAGCAAAAATAAACAACAAAAATAAACCATAAAAATAGAAAATCGGCAACACAATTACAATAAAACCAACAAACTGATAGTAAAAACACCACAAAGTATCGGTCATCTCATTCCGCTTGGACAAAAATAAATAGTTATAGCAATAATACTTTGAACCAGTATTCTGAAATGTGTGCAAGCCACTTATTTCCAACTATAAGTAATTATCGTATTGCACACCTAAGGTATTTCTAAACTAAACACAGAATAAAATCCAAACTTTAACCCTTGATTATTAAGACTGCTAAATCTATTTCAACAATAGTTTTTTCTCAGTCACTTTAAGCTCCAGTCGTTGATTATCAAACGACTAACTATTATCTACTATGAATGCCCAATGTCCTAATAGACACCTCTTAAAACCGAAACAACGGAAAAAACCACTAACCTTAATCCTAAGCCGCTGCTGAAATTCACATGGGTTTGCAATCGTCCAATATACAGGCTCTTGGGTATGAGATCTGTCTTGAAGCGAAGGCAGTCCTTCTCCGGTGACCGCGACATGAACACTCGCCACTAGGCCCGCAGTAAACCTAACCAGCCGACCAGAATCAAACTCAACAGAGCCCACAATTGAGCTTTCATTACCCGATGGCTCAACGATCACAAGTTCAATTTGCCTAACACTCCCTATCAAATCTTGATTTCCTTTCTCAGACGTTTTAGCCAACTGGTGACCGTTCCGGATCTTTAAATTTTCTTGCCCTTCCCCCTGTCCCTTAGGCCCAGACCTCGTAGACGTTACCGTTTTTCCTTGCTCCTTCAAAGCCATCCCTGCCAGTTTTCCTGGTTCACTTATTTTCAAACCAACCTGAGACCTATGCTCCATACAAAGCAACAACGTATCATCAAACTGTTCACAACACCTTACGATTTCTGCTATCACCACATCAGAAACGGGTATTTTCAAACTCTTTGGCCCGCCATAGGCACATTTCTCGGTTTCCCCAGTGCACTCTTCCGCTACCAAACGAATCAAAGTGTCCAAAAACTCCTTAGCAACGCTATCAGGGGACTGACTACGACTGCCAATCTTAGGCTGTACGGCCGCTGTCCCAGACTTTGATACCGATTTCACGTCAGACATACGGTCAATTATAGATTGCACCTGTGGAATATGTTTCGATTTGTGGGTCGCGTTTGCTTCTGCGGCTTTAATCAATGATTCCAACAACCTGAAATACCAAAAAATAATAAAAGCTTCTCTAAATAAATATTTAGTTTGCAAAGCGCCGTTCAAATTTTTTTCAATGAAATGAAATCAACTTCTAACCTAAAGTTTTTTAAACGATGTCTTAAATGTTTTAAACGCGAAAATGCAACTGTTTGTGCTTTATCTAAAAAATCAAAGTGTTTTGGGTTTCCTTTCAAAAATTGAATTTTGGGTAACCGAAGGGGTTATTCTGTTTCTCAAATCGCTGTATAACCAGGTAGCGGTGTTCCACGATCGTTCGCCGTCTGCGTTGGTAGGCGAAATGCACAAGTATTTCCCGGCCAAAGCTGCGATCCAAGAAAAATATTTGTGATTGCTTATCACTTTTTCCACTTCTCTGGTCTCGGTTTGCAAAGCACCGATACTTGAAAAAATGCGAGACCGAGACCAGCCAAATCCTGAGATTTGCCGAGATCGTGACCGCCCATCCCTGGTTGTAACATCTATAAACAGTTTGCTATAAGTTTTCAACAATAATTGAAAAAAAACAATTGCCACAACAAGCACGTCATTAAATCTAAAGCACGACTTACCAGCAGTTGTTGAAATATAAACAAAATCTATCACTAACTAGCAATGGTCGTTTTAAACCCTTAAACATACGTCCACAGGTTATACGAGTTTTATTGTTATAATCCAATCGAGTTAAATGTTGCTAAATTCAAAATTTCGAAACCGCCCCCAATCCTGCTACATTCTAAACACAAACCAACCGACCAAGACCAAATTCATGCAACTCTATATATCCAACCTTTTCCTTAGCGCCGTTAAAACCATTATCAAACACTAATCAAAGCCTTGAAATCTTAAAACTGACCATTTAGTACGTTCCAACGCTTTAGTGAACACTTTCCATACAGAATACTCTTGGACAACACCTGTTGTAGTTGTTTGACTCATGTCTTGAGAATGCGCAGCAGAAAGCACAAGCGAAAGCACCCGTAAACGCTGAAGAGCAATTGCAAACTGGAGGGACAAAGGAACATTCGAAAACAGATATTGTAAACGCAACGAAGCTTCATAAGCCTGAAATTTACAATAAATCTATAACACACAGTTTATCCAGCAATTTTCGTAAAAACAAAAGGTGCACAGAACTAAGGCTCAAGTCTTTAATCTTCTCTTACGTTTAAGCCTCTACAATTTTCGTCCCCTATTCTGAAGCCTTAGACTCACTCGTAGGCTTACAGCTTCAGACATTACTGTGCACCTCAACTGTTGTACAAAAATACACGAACTGATCAATAAATCAGTTCAATCACGACAACATCTTGGCCGTTTTTGAAATGTGTGTATCATCTGCAATTGCAGGAATGTTCTTCAGTCTGACAAACTGTGTCTCGCTAACTGATGATAGGCAGTATACGCATTTGAGAATATCAGCTTTTGATTCAGTCTCACCTGTCGCAGCAAATGCATATTGTGACCACCCAGAGTTGCTGTTTGTCCACAATACGTGTTCGGTTTTTCATATCTCTGAAATAAAAATAGCAATTGCCTGTAAATGTAGTATTGCGTCAGCAACCTTATGGCTAACATGCTATAAAAGTGACACACATTGAAATATTCAAGCCACCACCGATAACAACATACAAACCGTGTGTCATATACCTGAAGACCTTGGATTTGGACAGTCTATGGTCAATTTATTTTTAATGGGCCACAGTTCCAAATATTCGGTTCATACATTAAAAAGAAAATTTACAAAAGATTGCCCAAAATCTTCCGCTACCACACGTATATAATTTGTATCAAACATATGAATCCATCTAAAAACGGGGCATTTTAGCTACACCAATTTCTGCGATTAATACGTAATACTGAGGGTAAACGTCCTAAGCACACAAACCACATTAAACTCTTACGGTTGCGTTAGCCACCACGAGCACGCGTGTTGCGTCTGGGGTGGTTAAAAAAAATTAATAGTGTACTCCAGCGGGGCGGGTGGGTAACAGCCCGCCCAAGGCAAACAAAACAAGTCAGACCTTTATTACTTATCTTTAATTCAGCTTCTAAGAATCGTAATAAGAACACGGCTTTATTACGCACAGCATCATTATAAACTGTGCTGATTTGTTTCAAATCGCTAAACAAAACATTTCAAATTCAGGCGTAAATATTGTGAAATTTTTTCGCATATTCAGAGTGTCAATAGGTCAAAAACGAAACTCTAATAGTCTTGCTTCTGCATAGCACACAAACATCAGCCTAAAAGACATTCTCTACCTTATCTCCAAAAATTTCGAAAGGAGGTATATCCCGTCTATATCCATATACACACGACCCTGATTGCATAATATATACTCTGTAAGTTTGCCCTTTAGCATAACAGGTGTTATTCTGAAACCCGCACGATATCATTTTCCTTTGTCTCTCCAGAAACTTCAGCAAGGCATATATCCCATTTATACGTCTTTATATTTACCGCTGCTTGCTTCTAAGAGTGCACTCCGCCTTACCCGATAAGATATTCTGTGAGCATAATCTTCGAATGGCGATTAGACAACTGAGACAGTCGTTCAATTTGAGTTTCAACCGAAGCAAGGAGTGACCTGTCCCCGTCAGGCCTACCTATATCCATGTCAGTTTTAACTCCAACTATTTCATCCATATCACCAGAGCTTGACAAGCCGTTCAGAAATGATTGACACAAACGCAGTTGACTGAAAATGGATAACCAATCATTACTGAATACAATCAGGGATCGACCGGATATTTGGTACCGGTTTAATATCCGGCAAAGAACCGACATCCGTACTGAATTTAGGTATGCGGTATAAACCTACCGGATGCAGGATGGTTTCGGTTGTGGTTCCATATGCAATGAAACTGTTTTTCATATGTTAAAAACTAAATATTGTACAGCCAACTGTAATTCCGGGCATGTCGAGTCGACACTAACATGAATGACCAAGCCAAGAATTAATCTTAAATCCATATTTTTGCACGCCCCAAATACTTCCAACAGCATTTTTTCAAATTTAGATCCTATATGCAGTTAACATCCAGCTTTGGTTCCAGTTACAAAAATCTACTTTCCCCGAATACAATACACACTTCGGTATGGATTTTTGCCACCACTATAGCGAAATAGTTCTGTCAATCATTACATTTGCACTAAAATTCAAAACGACTCGAGCTGCCATGCGTAAAA